>WSUI01000378.1:0-30455 GCA_019633595.1 Tulasnella sp. UAMH 9824
GAATTCCATCGAGGACAATCCACTTCATGGTAACCAAGCTCGGATAGCTTTGCGAGGATCCTTGGATGAAGCGAGGAGAAGTAGGTCAGGAGCCTCCGTCCTTTACTGAAAGTATGGCATAGCTTACATAGCACTTCGCTCATTCCTCAGTTTGTTGAGCTCTGCCGCCCTCAATTGGAGAGCGGTGTTCCACCAACTCCTTATCTTCAATCCGGACTACGCCACTTTCATTAGTGTGGGTCGCAGAGCTTTACTGCAGAAATTGACTCAACCCTGATACGGTCATCTGCATATTTTTTCAGTCGTTCAATCAATCGGGTATTTGCTAGATCATGGCTGTCTGCGGTATCTGAGGGCGACTTCCACAGCTCATAAATTCTCTCAACAGTTACTTTAAGATAGAGGGGGTGGGTTTCACGCCAGGGATAGCCAACGCTGAATAAATTAGCGCCATCCGAGCTAACTGCAAGGATTTAGAAGTTTAGTCATCAACCGCTGTAGCGCGAAAACAACCAACCTGCGTCCGCTGAGAGATATTTCAAGAATTCACGAGGAAAATCTGGGTATA
The DNA here is from genome assembly GCA_019633595.1 of Tulasnella sp. UAMH 9824. Taxonomy (NCBI): domain Eukaryota; kingdom Fungi; phylum Basidiomycota; class Agaricomycetes; order Cantharellales; family Tulasnellaceae; genus Tulasnella; species Tulasnella sp. UAMH 9824. The sequence continues at coordinate 569 of WSUI01000378.1, forward strand.
ATTCGAGCACTGTTTTCTCGGAAATGATGCTGATATACCGGTGATGTTAGAGTCCCGGGATAACACGTCTGATGGTGAGGTATACGCACTTGGATTCGTGACATGCGTCGCAATATTGGACACGATGGAAATAGTCCAAAGTCGAATTCGCTTGACAGATCTTAGTGTTAACATGAACTGTGAGCGCGGAAAGCCTGTGCCATGAGATAAGCACAGGGTACGAACCATGCAAGACTCCACAAGCATGATTTGAGCATAGTGGGGCCCAGACATAGTTTCGGGACATTCTGGCAGCGGAGGAACTGTTCGCTTGAAGGCTTGACGCCAGATAGGATCCGACTTCGGTGACACCAGGACAGACCAGAATGTCTCATCCGTCAACGAGAGACAACGTATTTCAGTGGCATCCAGGAACGAGCAGACCTGGAGGTCCGTAGAGAGTATTCATCAGCAGACGGAGCCAAAGCTCGGGGCCTACCTACTTCGCCAAACAGCTCGACTGGGAGGCTCAAAAGGCGTTCTCGCAAACCAGACCGACCCGGAGGAGATACCTTGTGGCTTGCGACATTGCTCGTCCTTTGAATTTTCTGACTCCGAGTAAAAACCATTGTGGGTGGTGTAAAGCCAACTGTACTTTCGGAGCCGAGTGGCGTCACGAAATGCTTCGAAATGACCACGCGTGGGACCCCGTCGGCGGCTAGGCCCCAAGAGCAAGCCGTCAGGTCAAATGAATTCCTCGTTCTGCATGCTCCTCGTGCATGGCAAACCAACACAACATATGAAACGTAAGGCTGGTAGACTTATAAGTATGGCGACGCAGTCCAGACACCCTCCACCAAGAATGCCCCGCTGGGCCGAAGAGCCCGAGGCCAGGGACCGGTGGTAGCTCAAGCGGAGCTCCAAGAGTCCCGTCCAAAGTCAAAGTCCTTTACGGTCTTCCCAGACGCACGAATAAGTTATGTTGTGTTGCAAAGATATTGATACGCGGCTTCTCGTGTTACAAAGAAAGAAATTGCACGTCAAAGACCCAAGGGTTTGCTGGGGCACTATCCCGGCGCGGGTTGAACACTGCCGTATCCTCTTCAACGTTGGCGACTTTACAATGGCTAAGCCGGACAAATGACATAAGTACCGGGGTCCTCGGGAAGTCATAATAGTAAGCTTACATATGCTCGATGTGAACCTTCAGAGCAGCAAAGTACATTGGCTGTGAAGACATTGAAGCCGTAAGTTCCTGAGCATGACGCCGGTTCGACAACGAATTCCGTGCCTACCTGCGGGGAAAAGCCTTCAGGACATAGACGACATATTCGACGTATCCGTCGCTCGGGGATCTTGTTGGTAGACCTTCTTGATCGGGTGGTGAAATCTTCGCCATCGTAATCTTCCGGGTCGTTTCCGTAAGCCGCCTCTAACTGGTTTTGCATTTTTGTGACCCGCGCTTTGTCGCGCGAGTTATCTGATGCTACGAGATCTCCCTCTGCATTCCAGTCGTGATCATTGAAAATGGTGGAGTAAGAGTGTGGGCCCTTTGAACCCGACGACTCGATGACCATTTTCTCTCTGGCATCGGACGCTTTATCGAACCAAACCTTGTTTTCTAAGAAGTGTGAAACCTGGTTCGAAGATAAAGTCGTAAATAATAGCGGTCTAGTTGGCCATAGAATGTTTGCTCCTACCATTTGTGTGAACGTGAGGTGCGGGGCAACTCTCTCATCACATCGGGCGCAGCGGTACAGCACTGGCTTTCGGCCCCAATCTCCGCTCGTCACAGCACCTGCTTCGGCATTCGGATCCTTTCCAATGGCTCCCAGCACTTTTGAAATCATGCCCGGCGCCAAGGCCTCGGCCGGGGTTAGGACTCCCAAATCCACATTGGGACCGCTCAAGCGAGCCGAGGGGTACCAGTCCACAGTCTTTCGTGTCGGGTCCCAGAAGCCGTTCACGGCATGAACAAGCTCCGCTGCAATTTTATCTAGTCTTGCAATGGTCTCGTTATCTGATAGCGTTGACCAGTCTTCGTCGTTGAGCTCGTCCAGCGGTAGGCCGTCACGTATGTTGCGGAGCTTGACTAGGTACCGCCGGCGTCCTTGGATCGCAAATTGGAGAGCGTCCTGTCGAACAGATTCTAGCTCTTGTTCGGGGATACCATCGGTGTCTGCTTCGAGCAAGGCTGCCACGGGTGCTAAATCGAGAAACTCCTTTAGGATGGGGCAGGCTACCCTCTCCGCGGTGTAGACGGCCCGGGTTCCTGAAGCGACGGCTACGACGCTGTTCCACAGCAACATTAAATCTCTAGACCTTCGGTTCTTCCTCATCCGAGTTTCGTTCAAGATTCTCCGGTTTCTGTTCGATTCGGCGGCTTCGACCACAATGGGTCGAATTCGTTCCCATTCTGTCGTAGGGGGTGAAAAATTCAGACATCACAACTCCCCACCGGTTAACTGTGAGATCGCCAACCTTCAACGGTGAGAGCCTCCGCTTTATAAACTTCAGAATTCCATCGAGGGAAATCAACTTGATGGTAGCCAAGCTCGGATAGCTTTGTGAAGATCCTTGGATGAAGCGAGGTCAGGTAGGTCAGGATCCTCCGTCCTTTTCTCGGAAGCGCGGTGTAGCTCACATGGCACTTCGCTCATTCCTCAATCTTGTGAGCTCTGCCGCCCTCAATTGGGAAGCGGCGTTCTGCCAATCCCTCATCTTCAATCCGGACTGCACCATTTTCGTTAGCGTATATCACAAAACTTGGCTGCAGGAAAGACTCAACCCTGATACGGTCGTCTGCATATTTTTCTAATCGTTCTATCAATCGAGTATTTGCTAGTTCAGGGCTGTCTGCCGTGTCTGAAAGCGACTTCCACAGTTCATAAAACCCCTCTACAGTTGCTTTAAGATACTGGGGGTGAGTTTCACGCCCGGTATAGTGAGTGATGACTAAAGTAGCGCCATCCGAGCTAACTGTAAGGATTCAGAAGTCTAGTCATCAACTTCTATAGCGCGGAATCGACCAACCTGCGTCCGCTGAGAGATATTTCAAGAATTCAGGAGGGAAATCTGGATATAATTCGAGGACTGCGTTCTCGGAAATGATTCTGATATGCTTTTTATGTCAGAATCCCGGGATAACGCGTCTGTCGGTGACGTATACACACTTGGATTGGCGACACGCGTTGCAATATCGGACACGATGAAAATAGTCCAAACTCATGGTCCATGATCTCGCTTGGCAAATCTTATTGGTAACATGAGCTGTGAGCGCGGAAAACGTTTGCCACACATAACCACATGGGCACGAACCATGCAACACTCCACAAGCATGACTTGGACGTAGTCGGGCCCAGACATAGTTTCGGGACAGTCTGGCATTGGGGGAACTGTTCGTTTGAAGGCTTGACGCCAGATAGGATCCGACTTCTCTGACACCAGGACAGACCAAAATGTCTCATCCGTCAACGAGAGACTACGCAGTTCGATCGCATCTAGGAACGAACAGATCTGAACGTCCGGGAACAATATTTATTAGCATACGAAGCCGAAGCTCTAGGCTTACTTACTTCGCCAAAAAGCTCAACGGGAAGACTCAAAAGCCGTTCTCGCAAACCGGGCTGGCTCGCACCATTCTCGACGGTGAGTTGTTCCGCCGGTCCTGCGTTCGAGCTTGCTCCTCCGACATGTTTCCTAGACGGTCGCCTTTTGCTTTTACTGGTTCTTGTTGCTACTTTTACTACAAGGCTTTGTCGGTTGAGAATGAAGATGTTCCGGCAAAAGACCCTGACCAACCTGGGGGAGAGATCTTGTGGCCAGCGGCATCGCCCGCACTTGTACCTCTCTGATTCCGAGTTGCAACCATTGAAGGACGGTTGCAAAAAAAATTCAAGGTCGATCGAAGTCTATAAGGTCACAGGACGCTCAGATCCGTCTTCGGTGGCTGGTCACAACTTGCTTCCAAATGACCGCGCGCACGTGTACCCCGTCACCATGACCCTGAGCGACCGCTCTCCTATGACACCCATCAAATGAATTCCTCGTTCTGCGTACTCCTCGCACATCGACGTTCATTTACAAACTAACACAATACTTCAAGCTCATTATCCAAATACAACAAACCAGAAATCGTCCACCTAGAATGCTTGGCCAGCTTGAAGTGCCCGAGACCAAGCGGTCGCCGACGGCAAAGCAACCAACGCTCGCGCTCGTGTATCGGCGGCTACTGCTTTGGCTAAGGTCTGCTTAACGTATGCCGACAAGTCGGGAACATACTCCACTGGATCATAGCGTTTCGGCTGGGAGGCGGCCAACTTGGAGAACGATGCCTGGTATCCTGCCGTTGCCTCTTCGTAATCAATTGCCGTCAAGATAGCCTCCGGGTCTTCGGCTTGGTCTTGAGCTACAGCATCGGATTTGCTGACGAGCTGTTCAAGTGCCACGAAAGCGGGTTGCCTGCAGCGCAAAACCATGCTCTCAGCGGGAGCTCAGGTAGGCAAAATCAATGAAACGCACCACAGCGGGGCACTTGAAAGCATCAGTTGGCTTTCAGTCAGTAGTCGGGTAAGGCCGACAGCCACCGTCTTTCGATCCAAAGGTCTCATCTTGGGGACTTCAGGGAGAACGACGTTACCAAACAACCCATTCCAAATGCTGACGTCATAAAAAGAATCGTGAGCAAGAGGGGGAAAGACCCGCTCACAGTCAACGGCCACTTACCCCGCCTGGATCCTCTCCACGGCCCCGATAAGGGTATCCGGTCCCAAGCCATCGATTGGCAGAGCCATAGTAAAGAAGAACCAGTATGCTAACGAGTAGGTGAACTTGTCCGTCTTGTTCGTCTGAAGTCTTGTGAACACCGAATTCAGAATGGCCGGGAAGTAGACGTCCTTGAGCAGTTGCGGAGGGATTGCCCGTACGATCGTTTGGAGTAGCTCGAAGCCATACTGATCGTTGAGCTTAGAAGGTATGAGTCGAGATTGAACGATGGCGACGACGGTCTTGACTTGTCCTTCCGCTTCCATGCGTGCCGCGTCCTTGGCCAGGAAGGCGTTGACAAGCCGGACCAGAGCTGGGACGTTGCCACGTTGGCCCCAGACAGCCGGTGTCAAGAGGACGCCAAGAAGAGAACGGTACGCATCGGGGAGGGTAGCGGAATGGCTTTCGAGCATTTGAGCAAGAATTTGGAAAACGTAAGGAATGAATTCTGTGGAAAGAGGGTCTCAGACCGGCAAATCACTATATCGACGAGAACGATTGCCCCACCTGTAATATCTTGCTGAAGAATGATGGTTATTGGACCGAAGAGAACCGCCTCGAACTGGGTTATTGATGATGCGTCCGCCAACGAGACGTATCTACCCTTGCGTGTCAACACCCTACGAATGAATTAGTCGAACGGTCGGCTCACCGTAATAGAGCGGAGACGCTTTCAAATGTGTACTGGTTGAACTGCGGGTTGCTGGGGTTCTTGCTGATGATGCCTAAAATTTCGACAAGGCGCGACAGAGTGTTCGGGTATGTAGGCGCCAGTGAGCCTTTGGCGGTAATGATAACCCTCATCGCACCTGTATGGAGAGAGTTCAGCACGGCGGCCACTTCGAATCAGGGAACACGGGAACCTACACTTCATCAAGTATTCGTTCTCTGCTACCTTCTCAGGAGTACCACCACCGAGAATGCGCACAAACAGGGCGTTCAATATGGTGTCGGTCAAGCTTTGAATGTCTGTATAGTTGAACCTGGAGAGAAGACCCAGACCCAGTCAGGCGTTGTTGTTCGTAGCGCTTCCTTCAGGCACGGGGCGTACATAGGAGTCTTCCCGGATTTCATGAACAGTATCCGTTCAATCGTGATCGCGGCGTACGTGTAGCAGACGTAGTTCGACGAGCCGAGATGGCGGACAAGCAAGGGAAGGACGGAAGCAAGTTGCTCTTTAGTTAACTGAATTATAGCCAAGCCCAGTCAGTGCTATGTTACGCCTTGCGGCTCAGCCTGACGACACATACTTGATAACGGAAAGTATAAATGAACCGGATGGCGTCCACTTGTAAGATTGGGTGAACAGTGGAACCCTCGGTATTAAGGTCTTGAGCGACATTCTCGGAGAAGAACTTGACGATATCGACTAGGACGTTCGTTGATGTCACGCCATGCTGCGGGTATGTTCATCGTAAATTAATTGAGCCGACGGAGATTTCATACGCGAACGTACATGAGTTGTGGAAGCCTGGGAGGCAATCGCAGTGAGCAGGTAAATCGCAGTATCCTTCGACTTCCAGTTCTCCGACGGGTTAGCCGCATATTCCTGATGGTGCGCAAGGGAATGAGAAATAGATAATCTGACAGTTAAAGACAGCTTACTTGTAACGCAGCAGCAATGTACTGTTCGATGAGTCGTGTCACGGGTGCATCCAACCCGATGCTGACCAGAGCACGGATGAGCTCCGACGCTGCATGCCGTCGAGAGCCGCCTCCTTCGGTCGAGAGCGATAGATCTCGCCGAATATATTCCAAAGGATCGTCTTCGAATTGCTCGACTTCGTGCTCTGAAGAGGATAGATGTATGTCAACCAGCTATACAACAGAATGGCGGAGACCAAGCCTTGAACATACCTCGCAAAGGCATGCTCGGCACTATGATACGCTGAGCCAAGCCTTGCAAAGTGCCCTCATCTGCAAAAAGCGCTTTGTGGATGCCCATCTTCGCGGTAATGCTCAAGAACTTGATGGCTTGTGCCACCATTGTATCCTCCCGCACAGCGAGACTGCTGGTGCCGATGAGTTCCCAGACGGCACGAACAAATGCAGGGACACGGTCGCTAAATAGCTCATTGTACTTCATCTCAAAGACCTCGCATATCTCGAGAATGGTGGTTTTGATGTTCATTGGCTCTGTCGGCGTCGGGTCCTCTTCCTAACAAAGAGGTGCTGTAAGACTGCTGAGTGTCGATGGATAAGTGACGAAGAATAGGACTTACGTCGCCTAGAAGGGCTGGTGAGTTCCATCTCAGGAACTTGATGAAGTACCCTTCGTCCCCGTTGTCGGCACCGAAGAACTGGGCGATGGAGTCTTCGAATTTTGGTGGAATGTCTTGGAACGTCAGGTCGAGGTAAATCTGCATGAGGAGCGACTGTGCTTGAGCGACGACATTTAGATTGGGGATGGTCTGTCCCGACAGCAACGTCGTTGCTGTAGCATCGAAGACGGCGAAGAAGGGGTCTTGGAAGTTCGCCAGAGTATAGTTGATTGCGTTGAACAATTCGTCCGACCGAGTTCGAGACCTCCATGGAGCGAATATTGAGTGGGCAGTTTCGAGGATGCAAACGTTGACAGCATAATCCGCCGATGACAAGTGGGATACCAGTTGCTGCAGGGTCCCGAGCCAACGGTCAGTCACACTCATTGACGTCAAAGTGCGCGTGCCTTACGGTGAGCAATCCCGGCCACAGCGTTGGAAAGTCGATGGCAGCGACGAGACCAACGGCGTCTGCGATCTGAGTACGGAGTAGCTTGCTCTGACTTGATAGAGCCACCATGGCCGGGACGAGCTGCTCCTTCAAGGTGTTCTTCTCATTCTGGTCGATGGGTGTCTCCTCGTTTGCCTGAACCAAAGATCAAGTCAACTACTTGAAGTGATACGGAAAGAAATAGGATTTGACGCGTACTTCTGCGTCCCATCTACGCTTAATGACGTTCTTGAAATATACAGCTGCAGCCTGACGTGCTTGGATCTGTTGAGACTGATCAAGCACGAGTTGAAGTAGAGATGTGAGGAATTGCGGTTGAGTAGTTGAAAGAGTTGAGAGAGTTGTCTCCGCTTGAGATCGAGTAGATGGTGACAGAGATGCGAGAAGAACGTCTGAGAGACTCATTTTGGGTCGTAATGGTCGTAGGGGAAGATCGCTGAGGATGGCCCAATGGTCAGGATTGGAAGCAAAGGGTAAGCGTCAACGGAGGTAACGGACTTTTGATTTGGACTGAGACGACGCGTCGCCCCTCCTTCCGACTATATTACAACACTCTCGCAGCGGGTTTGTCGCCGCAATCCAGAGCTCTAGAAATCCCCTTCGCTCTACTATTCTCAGCACTTTGGCCGCGAGATGGAGTGTTCATTCGCTATAACTGGCAAGGATTATGTCCTGGTCGCCTCCGACACCAACGCCGCACGCTCGATCATCAAGATGAAGAGTGACGAGGACAAAACAAAAATATTGAGCCCACATCTTGTCATGACCTACTCAGGAGAGCCAGGTATGTTCGACCTAATGCCTCCGCGCTTTGAGCCTGGCCCAATATGCTGACCCTTGCCGCCATGTCCTCCCCAGGCGACACGGTGCAGTTTGCTGAATATGTTGAGCGAAATATCCGGCTACAGCATATCAGGTTCGTCAGAAAGTTTATATGATAGGAAGGAACGTTGTAATAACGACTGCTCGGCGTAATCTACAGGAACATTCATGAGCTTCGCCCCTCCTCATCAGCCTCGTGGATTCGGCGCTCGCTCGCGGACTCACTCAGGTCCCGTCACCCATACGCTGTCAACTTGCTTCTTGGCGGATATGACGTCGCAACGGACACACCGAAGCTATACTGGATCGATTATCTTGGAACCCTGGCCGAAGTGCCCTTCGCTGCCCATGGATACGGCTCGTACTTCGCGCTCAGCTTGCTGGATCGGTGAGGATGCGCTGTTGCCTTGCTGTCATGTCAATCAATAATTGACTCTTGGCAACGCAGATATCACAATCCACAGGCGTCATTAGAAGAAGGCGTAGAAACGTTGAAGCGTTGCATTAACGAAGTTCAGACGCGGCTGGTCGTCAACCTCGAGAAATTCAAAGTGAGGGTGGTGGACAAGGACGGCGTTCGTGAAATTGAGCTATGAGACTCATCTTGCTGTATTACTACCGATGTCTATAAAGGCTTGTCTGTTGAGCTTGTTTTCGTGTATGAACCGATACTTCATGGATACTTCAGGACAGGGGGACCTAACACGGGGAGCCACCGGTGACAAACGTCGACAAACCATCCGTGCCAGCATTCTGACTGTCTCTCTCCCCACGTTACTATCGATTATTAGCGGAAATTGCATATATGCTCTAAGCACCGTGGGTATCTCTGTCTTTTGCTTGAGATATTCGAAATCGCTGACTTGTGGTGCCAGCGGAATATCTTCTCAGCCGAACCGCGGACCGAACATCATGGACAAATGGGCGACCTTAGAGCCTGTTCGTTTACATTCTACCGGAGGTCCTCCGACAGGGCCGTCATCAGCGAAATCACCTCTGGCACCTTCCCGTCTACTTGCCCGAACAAGTCTCCTTAGACCAAAACTTCCGTCGATCCCCTACCTTGGGCCCCTCCCCATCGACATCCATATCCAGATCATATCCCACCTTCCCATCACCTCGGTCGTATCTTATGCGCGTGTATGTCGTGCTGCCGCCGCTCTGTGCCGAGATGAAAAGATATGGGAGAAACATTGGGTCTCACTCGGGGTGGAAAAATATGGATTCGAAGGTGTCTTGGACCGACTAGACCGCGAACGAGAGGAACGTGCCAAAGGCACATTAGCCAAGTCACCAGCAACCATCAACGTTGTGGAACAGGACGTTATTGAAGACGACGATGACTTTGGCGCGTTCGCTACCGCTACAACGGTGCCTCGGGCATCGGCCAGCAACACCTTCGACTTCGGCGGCTTCGTCGGAGTACCCCCATTAGATCAATTCGGAGCTGGAGGATCCTTAACTCAAGTTTCTGGAACGCTGGATTCATCTAAGGGGACCTTCCGGGAACGATACAGGCGAGCTCACACGCTGCTGAAGCCCCTCTTGCCTGCCCTCCTGTCTCCCCCGCACGTCATTCTCACTACCTTATTTCCTCAGAAAGTCGAAGCAGAGTCTGCTTCGGACACTCTCCGCTTCCAATCACAAGTCCTTCATATTCTATCCCTGTTTTTATCCCCTGCTCTCCAGCCAGTCCTGTCATGGCCATCACTCCTATCCGCTCTTCGGGCCGCAATCGATCGCTTTGATGCTAGCTTACTAACCGCATTTGATGCGGCCGACCGGAAAGGAGATGAAGCCATCATGAAAGACGCCGCCTGGGCCAGTTGGGAGGTGTTCCAAGGAACTACTGCCGGTGCGGCACCCAAAGCACGTTCCTTGTTCGGCGGCGGCGGAGGTTCGGAGTGGGAGATGGGTCGTGTTTGGGCAGAGAAGAAAGAGATTTTCTATGAGGGTGATCGGTGGGACCCCAAGGCGAATATCGCGTAGGTCATCACCCTTCTCATCCATTATTGGGTTCTGATATATCAATATTTACTAACTATTCCCTATGGGGCTAACCTAGAGATAATTCTACTCTTGATTTTCGCCCAATGGACGACTTCATGTCTCACATTCTCGATGCCATCCGGACGCACGGCTCCACAGCGGTCCGAGTATTCCCTCCCTCCTCAGGTGTGCTCCTGGCTTTTGCCGACAGGGTGACCTCTGATGTTGTGAGTCCTGATTCGGGACCGTAATAGCTTACAGAATGGCTGAGACTTCGCGCGGGCATCATTCTTAGGTGGGGGAGTACATCACTCCTCTTCTCTCGCAAGCACGTGCAGTATCCAATGAGATATTCCTGAAGGCTACAGCCGCCACATTTGCGCAAGCCTGGAGGATTGTCGATGTCTTGTTAGAAGTCGCTGCCGGAGGTGGCTCAACTTCCAGCGAGCCGAGTGCTGAAAGTCCGAAGCCGCAGGAAAATGGTCGGCCTTCAGATGGAAAATCAGGAAACGCGTTCGTGTCTCGAAACCAAGCGGAAGATGTTGTGTAAGTTGTTTTCTTTCATTGCCGACGGATGAATGGATTCCCCATTTATCTCCTCCGGCGTCTCAGCTTCCGGATGTTCGAACCCAATATGGACGAATATCTGGACGAAGAAATTGAAAGCGCGAAGCAGGCATTTGAGACCATCTGTAAAGAATGGGAGCGCCAGGTATGCATGATCCTTCCGGATGTGTCTCATCTGATTCGAACCTGTCCCTGTAGTTATCGGAAGCGACAGCTACGCCGGCAGATGCCCGCTTTCTTTCTTCGCACAACCCTGCCCAAGTCAAGCGCAATGTTCTTGCATCCTTTACCGACGTTTTGCTTCTCCCTGTGACCATCGTACCCAGAGCGATGGGCGCGGTCGCAGAAGGCGCTCGCACGGGTGCCAGCGCGGCAGCGACCGGAATCAGCATGCTTAATCCGCAGAGGTGGGGCGGTGTTGGTGGATCAGGCTCGAGCGGTCGCACAGAACCTCAATCTGGTTATGGTGTAGCTGGAGATGAGTTTGCCGGAGGTGCCTCCATCTTTGAACTTGGGGACGATGAGGACGACCCAGACGGTCCTAGAGACAAGCGCTCCTCGCTGAGGTCAATAGACACGGTTTCGTCATTGAGTAATACTTGTTTGCGGTCATCCTTCGCTCCTCCCACTGATCTCGACTTCACTAGCTCCTCCAGCGTCGAAACGATCAACCCTCGCTTCCATCAACTCCACTTCCAGTACGACCTCACGTACAAGTTCTCCGGCTCCATCGGTGCTCTCAAAAAGTACATCGAACAAGACATTCACTTTCGATCGGCTTCAGCTCCTCCTTTCTCTCGACATCGCTCTTGAAATCATGCATGCAGACCGTGAATCGTTGAAGAGAGCAGAGACCTTCCAAGGCTACCCAGGATCATACGGCCATCGCGTCCGGGAGACTATTGAAGAACTTTTCATTCTGATGCTTCAGGCGATGAGTGAGCGGCACACCCAGCCCGGCTTTGCAAAGTTGGTCTCCCGTTCCGACGTCTTCGAGGACCCATTCTGACGATGGATTTTGCTAGAGCCATCGAGCAAATGCAGACATATACGCCCGCTGAACATGAAGAAACCGCCAGCGTGGCGCCTCTCATGCAATTCTTCGAGCTCGTGCACATTGCCGATACCATTCAATCTATGGTTCAGGTTTTCTTCGACAAAGAGATTGTCAGTGGTTACCTCTCTTTATTGGCTCTTCCATAATAGTGACTTCAAATTGCGTAGGCGAGACACATCGACAAAACGGACTTCCTTAATGGCGTGGTTCGGGAGAAGAAGCGGTTCGAGAACAGCCTGGACGACTCGGTTGCTGCGGGGCTTAATACGGGGACTGAACTGCTGATGAAACAGGTGGGAGACGGCCATCCCGTCCGGCTGAATGGCAAATAACCGTTGGTGCTCTGTAGGTCGAGCACATCATTTTGATCAAGACGGGAGCGAGAGAGTATTACCCCATTGAGGGCGCACCGATGGAGCTCAAACCAACAGTGGGGTGCACTGAAGCAATCGCTTGTCTTCAGAGGCATTGCAAGTTGCTGAAGGGAAGCACGAGTAAGGACGTCCTCGAGGTATTTTACCAGGAGGTTGGGATCCGGCTCAACGCGTGCGTCTCTCGTATCTTTTCCGTCGTTAGGCGGGCAGCTTCTTTCGCCTTTGATCCTGGACTGACAACGAAATATGGCCTTTTATGGCGTTTAATCTGGTTCGGGTTGCGTTAGTATCATTCAGAAGCACTTGAAGCGGCAGATCGTTTCGCTTGAAGGCGGCTTCCAGGTCATTGCAGACCTGAACGCCTACCATGCATTCATCGCCTCCCTCAAGGTGCCGCAAATCACAGCCGACTTTGCTAACCTCAAGATGCTGGGTCACGTGTTTATCGTGGAAGACGCCAAGGACCTCGCGCAGATTGTACGAGATGTGACGAGGTATGGAGGATCCTTCCGCCCAGAGGTAGGAGATCCCAGCTCTAAGAGAGGATTTAGACACCTGAGCTTTCTGCCGTAGGACGTGTACGAATTCATTCAGCGGAGAAGCGACTGGAAGAAAATCGAGAAAACAGTGGATAAAACGATGTACAATCTGAGTTTCAAAGAAGACTGTATTATTTGCTGAAGAACACCCTTCTTCGATGCTTCTTGTACCCTATGTAGCTCTCCAGCGAACCATTATGTGTCTCCAGATTCTCGGGCCAGTGTGAAAATCCACCGTGGATCCCGACCGACGCTTACCCCGCCCAATTTCCTCGGCTCGAGACCCAGCGCCCACCCAACTTCTCTCGAGCGTCTCATTGTCAAGGATCCTCTTTCGCGGATTTTCCCATTAAGTTGCTGTCATACAGGCGTTTAGGCATATAGGAAATATTAGAATTTCTTTTATTGGGACCAATTAAGGATCTTGCCGAAGAGATCCCTAGCGTCGGGCCGCACTAAGTACGGCAAGGATAAGCGTCAATTTTCCATGCTTCCCGTGCATCAAAACATGTTGTGCGGGGTAGATAGAGTTGCTGCCCTTATCGCAGGAACTTCGTCCTGATCACGCACAGAAATCATGGACAAAGCGTGTCATCAAGCGTCGGGCAGGCTCAATCCCGTTCACATATTCGGAGGTCACCGCGAATGTCTTGTCGAGGAAAGTGGGGCTTCATGATTCGCCTCCCCATCGCGCTTCGCGTGGTTCAACCCTCGGGCTAGGCAACGTGCCCCAGCTATGAAGCTCGCGTGCCCATATGCACACAGATAAGCCTTCCACGCTTTACAATGTACCCGATGCTTGTCGTTCACTCGGAATTGATACCTTGGACGGAGGCTCGATGATGCCATAGCCGTATGCGATGCGGTTTGATTGGTCGATGAGCAGCTGACTAGTCGAGGAGCTAGACTTCTAGGAGGATGCACCAGTCTTGGTCCAAGGGGGGGGATCCAATATAGAGCGTGTGGATATCCACCCTGTTCTGTGCGCGGATGTCCACACTCGTAGTCGCTCCACGCTTCCGCAAGCAATGATCTGGAAAGACATTCTTCGGTTATCCGGCGCTACAATATGCATAAATCTGGAGGAAAATAATCCTCCTGTGAGACGAGACAGGTCCTCTCACAAGAGTCTTGCAGCACCTACTTCCCGACGGCCGTGACAAAAAATTGCACGGCAGTCGGCGGTGATAAATGGTTACGAAAGTAAATAAGAAGGTTTATGGCACTAGTATTGAGTCTTTAGTCGTAGTTGCTTGAGCGAGGTTTGTTGGGCCCCACATGAAGGTAACCAGTGGACTAAAGTGGATAAATCAAGCGAAATGAACTGGAGGCCTCCGGTCGATTGACGTCGTTCGATCATAATATCTCACGTAGAGCACGGCGACCTCGCGTCTCGCAGGCTGTGCTCTCTTCGATAAAGATGAAGGCAAAACGTTTACTGCCGCCAAGGGTCTTCGTACGACACAAACAGGTAATTCCTTACCCGCTCTAGGGGCCCCTCAACCGCTAATACCCCGATGAAAGCACTCAAGACAGGAGTGCTTCGCCAGGAGGTGGCGTCATAGCCGATCACTGTGGTACATTTTCACGTTCTTCAGGGATCGCCAGCTGGACGTGAACGCGCCTCCGCAGAGAGTGAGAACTATCGAAGAACCCTTCTGTTAACTGGCACCCCACCACTGTCTCTCAACTGGACATAGAGGGTGGGAGTAGTAAGCCAAGATTAAATCATAGTCCTGGGCCTCGATCGTATACCTGGTGTGGGGCCTCCGTTCCGGTGAGCGGCACTTCTGCGGAGAATGGAGCAGTCCAGTTTCGGGACGTATATACGAGCCCAGGGCCGATCTGACATATTTAGAAGTATGGACATTGCAGTGCGAGTTAGAATCATCCCAAAAATCAGAATTATTAAACCCCACTTAGCGGAAACTTCCTGTTGTAGGGGCAGTCCCTAAAAGATGTGAGGGCGCAAGCTCGCTAAGCCGAATTGGGAGCGCGTTCGCTCAGACAACGTGGTCGAGGTGAAGCAAAAACATATAAACCAAGTGGCCGAGGTTGGTGTGAACGTGTGAAGAAGCCAGGTTAAGGTCTGGACGATGGAGTGCTTCCAGATATGATATGACAGGTAGTGAGGGTCCTTAGAACTACCGGCCGCATCAAAGCCAGATAATGCGGGGGGGCTTAATGAGACCGACACTGACGGGCTTCAAGATTGCCGAAACAGGCACTACGGCGGCGGGCGGCGGGGATTCCAAATTTGACAGGTCACACTCAGTTGGGAATAAAGGCAGAAGCGCAGTGGCAGTCGGTGGTTGGCTGCCACGCGAGCCCATGGCTGTCGCGTCGGCCTGGTTATTGCGGGACCTGGCGCGTTGCTGCCCGACGTTGCGAGGGGGGCGGCAGAATCGTGGGACCGGCATGGCCGGGTCGTCATGGTATACGGTGAATGACTGGCTGGTAGTGGTAAGTAATGATTACAGGTGCCATTGAAAGGCGAAAGAAGAATATCCAGTACCGTCGCTTTCTTAGCGTTGAGACATGCGTGGGGAGCGCTACGGAAGGCGGTCTTCGGTATCCGCGTTGAGCAGGCGAAAAAATCGAAAAAAAAATCTGCGGGAAATCGGATGATATTTGATCCATCTATCCCTGCATTTGAACCGTAGATAATGCGTTTGTAATTCAGAAATTGGTCCATTATTAGGCCGTGAAAGGTGGTAGCGGATCAGTGGACCGGACCCACTCGGGGTCTCGGAGTTGTCCGCTCCCATCAGCCGGACGCACGTGACGACTAATATCGCAGGAACTTTTGCGAATTTTGCGAATTTTGCGGAAAACGCCTTCTCAGATCTAAATTTTGTATTGGTCCCCGGCCCTTAAGCCATGGATTATTCCTGCAAGGCTACCCTGGACGATCTAATCCCTAACATTCCGGACGGTCCGCCGTGTAATGTCTGGCTCATCTACCCCATTTTCCTTCCCCCCCGTTCTTCTCTTCCACCACCACCGTCCACTCCAACGCACCCAATCTCCTCTCCATTATCTGAGCCTCATTATTGAGCCCTAAAATTACTGAGGATATGGCTTTAAATACTCCCCAGCACCTGCAGAATGACGTCTCTCATCCCGTCTTTCATCATCAGCTTGCCTTTTATCTCCCTGCTCCTGCACTCATGAGCTATCGTCCCATCTCACCGCCAGTCACTCCTACGCGAACACCGTCCCCTGGTGCGACGGACTACTCGTTCACCACCATCCACTCCAGCGAAGCTGATGGTGAGATTTCTCCGGACGATGCGCAGCACATTGCTGATAGCTTTTTTTCACCAGCGTACTTTCGAGAGGAGGGAGGCCGCAGGTTTCCCGCTGGCTCAGACCACCCTGTCACCCTTCCGATGGATACCTCTGAGAAGGACAGGCTTAACGATCTCCACCTCACACTGAGAGCCTTGCTTGGCGGACGGAATTGGTTTGGGCCGCTCGACCGCGTTTTGATCCCCTCGAATCCCAGCGACCGGAGGCGGAGACGTGTACTCGACGTCTATAGTACCCCCGGCATCTGGTAAGTCTCGTTCCCAGACATATAAACCCCGACTAGGAAGCAGGGTCTTCCAAGCCCGCTGTCGGCTCAGTTTCCACTGGTGCCTCTCCATTCCTCTTCGGGCAGGCTCTGTCATCTTTTCAATTGTGCACTGATTGAGACGCCCGCGTTTCATGTGTTATTTCTCTACAGGATCCAGGAAATGAGCGTCGAGTTCCCTACTGGGGTGAAATTCGTCGGAGTCGACGTCGCGCCCAGCGTGCTCTACCGTCCAGCGGAGAACATCTCGTTCGAGATATACAACTTTCCTAGACAAGGTCAGTTCATCCCACCCCCTCGGACTGGTGTGCGCGGTCGCCGTCCACGCATCAGTACCCCGCGATGACGTCTCGACCCCGACGTGCGTTGACCTTCTTTACCCCGCGTTTATTTACAGGCTTCAGTTGTGAAGACCAGGCCTATGACGCCGTCCATGCACGGGGCATTACAATGCTGGTAGGTGCTCTATTGCAACCTCTCCACAGCCCAAACGGCATCTCGTCTTCTCCCAAAGTGGCCGCGAGCTTTACGCTGATGTTTCTCCCTTCCCCCACGTCGTCGTCGCCACCTCCCTCGTTTCACCCGTTCCGTCCATTCCGCTCCGCCCATAGATTCGCGACATTCCTCGCTTACTTGAGGAGGTTAAGCGCGTCCTCAGGCCAGGCGGAATCTTTATGTTCGGCGAAATCGAATTAGCCTGCTACGATACAAACGGGCGCTCTTCGGCACCAGAGACCACTCCAGGGATCAGCGCCCTGTACGCTGCCTTCCGACGAGCGGTCGAGGCTCAAAGGATCGACTTGGATGCAGTGAAGGCGATCGACAGCTGGATCGAGAATGTGGGGGGTTTCTCTAAACCCGTTCACGACACCCACCTCTTCCCCCTCGGGGGGCAATGGTTGTCCCCGAACCAAGCGACGCTTAAGGACGTCGGCCGAGGCATGCACACCAACTTTCTCAAGCTAGGCGAATCAATGAAACCCGTACTCTTGAGGTCGGGGATGACCCAGGCCCAGGTTGATGCCGTTGTGGATGCGCAGCAAAGGGATTTGCACAATCCTTCCGTTCGGGTCCTCCACAAGTACCACACAGTTTGGGCCGTTCGGGAGTGATCCCCCAACATCCTCCCCATACCAACAACCTAGTACTATAGACTTCGGCTTCGTTCTCCTTGTTTTCAACCCTACTCTCTCTTATTCATTGCTGTAGCCCTCTGTATGGCGTTCGCATACCCCACCCCCCTCCTGCCAGCGACCGCCTTGTCCATTAAACTTACACGTTCATTTTAGTGGTTTCTTTCTTCCCACTCTTGTATCTAGATGGAAATAGCTTGGTCTGATTTAGAGTAATTCCTGCGATTTGCCGAACGAAATTGGGCGCTCCGGATCCGAACGCCGTGCGCAACCTCTTTGTCCGAGTGGCGAGCGGGGCTTAGTCAGCCCCACTCGTTTGCGTTTAGACTGGTCTCACCCACTTCAGGGGTTTAGGCTTGTCAGCAACCTTCCCAAACCACCACCAAGTTCCGCATTCTCCAGCGAGCGATCTCTATGGTGAGCACGGATCTGTCGGTCTGCATACAGGGCTGGCTGATGCTCATCCAAGAGTCAAGTCTACAGCGTGCCGCAGGCGGTTAATTCGTGATTTCAAACGTCTGTCATCGGACCCGCCACAGGGCATCTCCGGGGCGCCATGTCCAGATAATATCATGCTATGGAACGCCGTCATTTTTGGCCCCGGTAAGTATCGCTTGGTTTACCCGGGATGTCTCATCCTCGAGAGCTCTCCGCCAACCCTGTTTCTTGCCCATGGTACTGACCCTTTTTTATCCCATCTTTCTACCGGTCGACGCCACTCTATCACCCGCCACTATCCCCCCTTTCACCCCACGACAACGGAACCTTTGCTGCTACTGTTTTCCTCGAAATTCAAATGTAGCCGACACGCCGTTCGAGGATGGAACGTTCAAGCTGTGTTTGACCTTCGACGAGACGTACCCGAACAAACCACCGACCGTCAAGTTCATTTCAAAGATGTTCCACCCTAATGTCTACGCCAACGGCGAACTCTGTTTGGATATATTGCAAAATCGATGGAGCCCGACGTACGATGTTGCCGCTATTTTGACCAGCATCCAAAGTCTGTTGCATGACCCCAACCCGAACAGGTGCGTCCCTCCCCGAGCCACGCGACGTCTCCTGACCGAATTTGACGTTCGTTGCCCTTTGTCTTGGGGGACTTCGCCGTCGATCCAGTCCGGCTAACGCCGAAGCTGCTCAACTTTATCGCGAAAACATGAAGGAATACATCCGCCGGGTCAAGGCGACAGTTGAGGAGAGCTGGATGGATGCCGAGCTTCCTGACGAAGACACCAGCAAAGGCAGCGGAAGTGCCGCCCCGCCGCCAGCAACCGAATGAGTCATGGAACGACATCACGCCTCCCACCTACGCGGAGGATTCCGGAGGACGAGGGAAATGCGTTTGGGGTGTGTTCGAGATGGCGAATTGAAGATGTCCTTAGGTTCTCGAAGAAATGGAACTGTCCTCGGAACTTTTGCCTTTTCTGGCAATTCGGTCCGATATATTGTCCTGTCGTTCATCGCCAACGCAATTAGCGGCTGTCCTTCCTCGTGCTGCGCAGAAGGTTTAATCCCAAGACACATATGTACCGATCTGTTGGGTATTCAGACGCTTACGAGTGATTCGCCATCGGAACTCCGGCATGGCTACAACATGCGTTGCTGATAGGCCACATATCCAACCAATTTAGAATTTTTTATCTTCGCACATCATGGATAATTCTACGACATTACAGTAAATTTGGAGGGGAAAGACACAGTATTTTGAATGCCGAGACATCCTCTAGCTACAGCCCAAACGGATATGTCTCATCCGTCTCCCTAGGTTCTTTGTCCTTGACAGGAGGAGGAAGAGCCTTAACCGCATTTGTCTCATTGAACCAGACGTATCCGTCAAATTGCATTGGTAAGCAAGCCTCCTGATAATGGCTCCACCGCTCGGTGTCCGGTCGATAGATCACCCCAATGAAACGTTCGAGCCGGTGCTTCATGAGTAGCTTGATCATTTCTTCCCTTTCCGCTTCCTTCTCCGTCGCCGGCGTCTCGTTTCCCTCGCGAAGGTCCAGTAGGAACCGGTCAATCCCGGTGTCGTGCATCAGTGCCTCGTAACTGTCTGGGCGAGATTTTCTAACCCGCATAACTTGCATCGGCCTGTCCCACTCGTGAGCCGCGGCGACCGTACCGGTGTGAGTCCCGAACCCAATAAGCACCGCTTCGTCTCCAAAATGTTCGCGGCAAAGCTGGCCGATGTTTAACTCGCCGTTCTCCGTCCCCATGCCGGTGAATCTGGCGTCGCCGATGTGCGAGTTATGCGCCCATACTACAGCTTTTGCTACCCTACCACCTCGGCTTCGCTCTTCGAGCAAACGACGGAGAGTATTGAACATGTGGGTATCGCGCAGGTTCCATGATTCGTCTCGCCCTTGGTACATCGCTTGGTAGTACTTCTCGGCATCATGAACGAGGATCGCGTTGTGAGCTGCGTCCATGAAGCCTTCGTCTCCGAGCTGAGCGTCCTGGATGTACTGGAGTTGCCGTTTGAGGAGCGAGTGAAGGACCTTGAGGACCTCTTTTTCGCAAGGGGCATAACCTTTGCTCATAGCGGCCAGCCCGTAGCGTTCGGGGTTGCGAACCCACGGTGCCAGGCAGCCATACCGCTTTCGAGCGGACTTTGCGGCCTCGGGGTCCACTCGTTCCAGGTATTCTATGACTGCCGTCGTTGATGCGTGCAGACTGTACAGATCGAGGCCGAAGAATCCTGCTTTGTCCTCGAGCCCTGGGATGGTATCATTGTATTCCTTCAGCCAATTAACGAAGTCCTGGACGTCTGTGTTGCGCCACATCCATGTGGGGAATCGAGTGAAGGGGGCGATTGACGATTGAGGTGCAAGGGTGCCGTCATCCCCTGCCAGAGGTCGCGATGGGATGAGAGGGCCAGGAAAGTCACGAACAAAGTGGTCAATGCTGTGGGCATCGGGCCAGTCAGCTTCAACCGCAATGATGTTGAAGCCGTGCTTGGTGACAAGTCGACGAGTGATGGCTGCCCGAGCTTGGTAGAACTCCGAGGTGCCATGACTGCACTCTCCGAGAAGTACGACTCGAGCGCCTTCGACATAAGTGTCGAAGGCCTCTGCAAACTTGGGAGATGATAAGTCTGGGAGAGGGATAGCAGCTGCCTTGATCCGCTGTGGAAGCGATGGTACGCGGCTGTGCGACATGCCTTAAATCGTGCTGGTTCGAGGGGTTAAGAAGCAAAGTAGCTTCGAGAGAGAGCAATGCGAGAGTAGTATGGGGTGACATTTGGTTGGCGAAGATCACCGCTGAAGTACTTGATGAGTGGAGCCAGCGCCGCTGTGTTACCCATGACGTTGCTGTACCCGTGACACCATTACGGGGACCTCAAAGAAAACCAATTCGACGTAAATCCTTTGACTCGTTATTGGCATCCCGCTTTTGTTGTCTGCAGGAAATCTGGTATGTGGATCTGGGGCACATGGCCAAAACAAAACGCGTCCACAGCGCCGTCCTTTGATTGCGTTCTCTTTGTTCGTAAACACCACCCACTAAAAAAGTCAATCAGCCCCGGAGATGAACAAAATCACGAAAAATCCTTGTTTGTGTTTCTAACACCACTAAGGTCGACAATGTCGCTTCCCTGTCCTGCCAAAGTGTTCAAGTGAAGCCAACCAGCGAGCGCTCGACTATAAAGTGCCTCTCTTTAGATTCGTTAGAACTCACTTGCCATTATCATCTCCGTGCAGCCTGATGGATCCAGAGCCAACAGAACTTCAAGACAGGAAAAGACGCAAGAGCATCCGGGCACCTTCTAAGCGGCACCCCAAGTGGAGACATTTAGCGCGCGAAGCTCTTCTGACCGAAGGCATACTAAAGCGCGTCCTCGAGCATCTTATCTCATACGACGTCCGCAATGATCTTGAAGGAGCCAGAAGCTATGTGTCTCGTCAGCAGGGGGATTTGGTATCAATGTCCCTAACCTGCAGAGCTTTCTGGTGGCCCGCGATGCAAGTAAAATGGAGGGAATTGATCGATCTGGAGCCGCTGTTGAACATCTGGCTGGAGATTGGAATTTTTGAGGAGAATCAAGAAGGATGGGTGCGTCGCTCTCGGTCTTCGAAATCGTGCTGGAAAACTGATCAGGAATCACTCTATTCGCAGGGCATTATGCTAACGCGACAACCGCAAGCGCTCGATTGGTTTACCATCTATCGGTACATGTCACAAGTCCAAACTCTTCGGTTCCTCAGCCATCCGATGCCTGGGGCCTTTCGTCGGCCTGAAATCATCTTTCTTCTGCAACAACTGTACAATGCCGCAAGGAGACCCGACCAAGATCAAATCCTCTGCAACATATCCCCTGGCATCGGCTTGAGGCCTCGCCTCTTCCCTTCCCTACGTACTGTGGAATGGGAGTGCCTATCCCCCTTTGATCTCCATAGTCTCGGAATGGTCGTTCTCTCCAGTCCCGAGATTGTACGGGTCGTCATCAAGATCACGTTCTTCATGAAGTCTACTCCAGAGTCATGGGATCAGAATTTATTCGTCGTTTTGGAGCACGCCTTTGCTCATGCGACATCGATTCAACATCTGGAGATCGATCGTCTTCCGATATCGAATCCCGACCCAGAGCTGCAGGCGATGACGAGCACGGCGGGAATCATCCGCTACATCATTCGTGCCGAAGGTTTACGCCATCTCGTTCTTCCCGCTGAAGCGTTGGCCTGCAACGATCTATTTGGGGTCTGCTGCCTTTCGAGTTCTTTGCAGAGTCTTCAGTTCGGTTCCTCCATCGCGGCGTCTACACGGGTACCGGACCGTCCACCTACTGGCGATGGGCTGGCAGACTTTCCCTCGAATTTGAACCTCAAGTGTATATCTGCGACCACTCGGATTATTCAGGCTTTGCTGAGCCAGCCAATGGGCATATGTGCTGGCCTGGAACAACTTTTTGTTGTGGAGGATCCGGAGGTCGACGTCCCAGCTCACACTCTTCCTGTAACTCTGGCCTTTTTCGGTGCTAGTTTCCCCTTGTTAAAGGTTCTGTGGCTTCAGACCACGCTCGTTGTGCCAGACATCTTGCCAGGCTCCCGCCTGAACACTACCAACCTCGGACGGCCCGAGAAACCGGTGATGAACGCCCCGGTCTTGGCGGCGCTCGAAGAGCTCAAAGGACTGGAAGAGCTTCATGTCGAACTCAAGTTCACCTACTTGGCGTCTTGTACATCTGCGGAACCTATCCCTCCCTTAGATTTCATGTTGTCGGACGACGATTGGGAGGTGGTCTCGACGTTCTGGCCGAAGCTGAAAAAGCTATGGTACTCATGTGTACCGGCGGAGGGTCCTCGTCCCGACAGGCCCACAATCAACCGAATGTTTGAGCCTTACTCGATCCTTCAAACGGAAGGAGATCCTGCCGACCAAGTCGCCACTATCAAGAGCATCCTCACTCTCCTCTCCACATGCCACCATCTGCAATCCATCACGATTCCGTTCAACTGTCGCGAAGAAGATTGCAAAGAGCATACGTTCCAAGCCGCTGGGCTTCCGGGAGAGCAGCGGAGCCTGGACGGGCTCGAAATAGGACTCAACTTTGCGGATGTGGACGCAGGCGAGGATGACCCCGCGGGCATTGTGGGATTCTGGACCATCTTGATGTGGGGCGTCCGAAACGCGAGGTTCACTGGCATCCCCATCCCATCTGACGAGTGGCCGGGCGCTGTTGCGATCCCTAGCGAGGAGTTGATGCGCGAGATGCAATGGAGGGAAATCTTGGACCGCGTTGAGATTTCTTTGAGGTACGGGCGCGCAGTGCCACCGTGGGTTGATGTTCAGGAGCTGGGTAGCGATTTAGTGGAGATGGAGATGGACTAGCGCGCACTAGAGATACCGAATTTGTAAACATATAGCTACATTATATTCAATACTATAGAAGATTTGGGTAGGACATTGCTGTTCAATCAAAACTGCGTCGTCCACCCATTTTTGCCGTGTGGAAGCCAGGCCGATGATTGGAATGAGAGCAGGAGGTGGCCATGGACTGATTTGGTGCGCGGTGTTATTAGGTTTGAGCTAGCCGGTTCGGGAGGAAATTTGCGCAACATTCTATGCATCTTCGGACATTTAGTGATTTTTTGTTGAATCTGCGCGGAAATCTGGGGAGGGTATCGAGTTTTGGCTGTCGGGGGTGGTCCGGACAAAGGCGCGCCTGGCCGAGATTAACTGCGCCCTGGCGTTGTCCATCTGCATCAATTTCCTGTCCCAGCCGCGCGCTAAAGCTGTAATTTGGGCGGAAGGGGCTGGGAGTCCTAGCGGCGAGGGTGGGGGGAAATAGGGGTCTCTTGGTGAGCGAGTGTGGTCTGAAGTCTGACTGCGCCCGTTCCCCCTTCCGTTTACAACTGAGTTCCACCCATCCCACCGTTCGCCAGACGAGCCGAGCGCCCATCTGCTACCCCCACCCGCAAGTCCTCCATGCTCACTTCCGCTCTCCTCTCTCCTCAACACAGAACATCACCCTTCAACGACAGGCTCCGCCTCTCGACCTTCCACCTCCTCAAAACCGACGTTCAACAGCCATCACTGCGTCGTTGGATAGGCAACGTTGCTCTCCTGTCACACCTCTCCAGCACACCTCTAGCATGCTTTGGCTCTACCCAGCTGCTCTCCCTGTCGTGTCTTCGGTCCAATTCGCGACTTCCACAAGCGTGTCTATAGTTTCTTAGGGCCGAGTTTGCTGGGCGAAAGCTCGATGGTCGAATACGGTGGCAGATCGCCCCCGAAGACCAATCCTAGGCCCCTTTTCATTCGGCCTCGGTCTTGTCAGATGTTGGTCTGAGCGACTTGGGGGTGCAGTCTTCGTCAAGAACCTCGGTGAGCACCGTTTCTTCGACGTTGCTTTCGCTCTGACGTCGATACCGTTTTGAACCGGGGCTTGGCTTTCTCCGCCCGTGGAATCTGGCCTCATGGTAGGCGCCTTACGACGCACGTTCTCGCTGGTAAGATGATGCGAAGAATTCAGGGCCAGCTTGAATTTAGGGCGCTCTTCTTTGCAGACCTCGAAGTCGGAAGAGACTCCTCATGGTGAGTGCTACCAACGCTTTTCCAATTGGATTGAGAGAACTGCTAGAGCTCGTACGCATAAGATACAGTGATGTTTATCGTAGCGAACTAGGTACTCGATGAAGCGTTCATGGTACTTGTGCTCAGCTGTCTTGTCGACTTGCGTGAATGAATGACCGTCGTAAAACGAACCCCTTTGAGGCAATTGGTCTTCGCTCGAGACCGTTGCGACGCCCCGTATCCTCAGCAACGGGAACTCGCAGGTGCTCAGTGGGGGGCCACCGAGCCACGGCAGCCTCGATCCCAACTTTTCTCCAAGGTACCACCGATGTCTCTCTTCGACCGACTCACGAATCCCAATCGCGGATGTTCCCAAGAGAGTTATTCATACCCACTACGATATGGCTATACAAACGCTTTACTAATCTTCCTTCCCCTCTTGTTGCGAAATCTCACTTCGAACTACGATCTTCTTCCCGACTGCCACTTGAACCAGCGAGAGACCCGCCATCTTGCCGCCCGCTTCCACTCTCACAACTCGCTTCGGCTGCAGTAGTGGCCTTCTTCTCCTGTGAACGGTTGGCAACTGGCGGCCTGGGCGCCGAGCTGAACTCCGCCAAGAAGGCGTTGGTGAAGGCGTCCAGCTGAGAACGAAGCGTTTGAAGCAGTGGGTTGGAGGAGGACGATGGGCCGCTTGACGCTCCAGAGGCCGAGTGACCCGGGTTGGATGGCGGTCCAGGATCGACGTTCTGAAAGAGGTTGGAGATATCCGTCGCCATGTCGGCCTTGGGTTCGTCGCTTTGATTATTATGGCCAGCAGTTGGAGCGTCCGTAAGGGGAGGTATAGCGACTACGATGGGACAAAATGACGGGTTTGAGAGGGTGCGCGACAAAACTCATCAAAAGGGAACTCACTGCCTTTCGGGTTGGAGTCCACTTGAGGATCAGACGACCTGGAGCCACCAATGACGTTAGCGAGGTTCCGCTTTGGAGCGAGTTCAGGAGTCGAGGACGTATTTTGCGGGTGACGACGCGAGGCCGGCAGCAGAGGCGGTCGCGGAGTCGTTCGGGAGACCTTGATCAATAGAGTTGCTCTGAGTCTGAGGGGCGTCTGGGTCCATGAGAAATTGTTGAGGCGGTGATGAGATCCCTCAGCGAGATCGGTCGTAAAGGTTATTATACTCGACACCTTTCGGCGAACTCCAGAATACATCGCGGAAATCCGCATTACGACCTCTTCAGGGAGCATGAGGGGGTGGGATCCGAGGCGATCGAAGCGTTATACCATTTTCCTGGTAGGTCCGGATCAGTTGACGATCGGTGTTACGATCTGAGCCTCTTTTCGTTGTTTGTGGCTTCCTGGACGTCGGCGCAGGACGATTGGCTTGATTGTTTGGTTACGATGAGCTCCCGCGACGTGGAAAGGAGCGCTTGATATGGTGGATCAAAAGAGCCGGGCTGATGCAGAACAGCTTGCCGTACTCGAGCGCCTGCGGGTTTGGAGGGGGAACGATGTGCATGTGGGCGAACCGACTCGGAAGTCGGGAGCCTTGTACAATTGTGCGCGTGGTTCACCGCCGACAACAATTGCAACGTGCTTAAGAGAACCACAAGATAGGTGAACTGTGGGTTGCTTGGGTTTGGTCTCCCTGTATGCAGGGCTCGCTGACAGGGAACGACTTCCTAAAAAGGCAATATTGCGTCCTCCGGGGGGTCTTCAGAGGCAAGTGTCAAACTTCCTCGGAGAGTTCGTAGGAAGAGAATCTCTGGCCGGCTACCGCCGATCCTCTAGATGAAAAAGCAACATGGTTCGAGGCACGTGTTCGATGGACATTCTCGACGTTTGTGGTCAACCTCCGGCGACGCCCTGGACACGTATTCCGAAAGCCCGGACTGACCCCACACATCCACTCTACGGATAGAGCAAACTGATACGCATGTATACCACTCTTTTTATTGTAAATTTTACGTCCTTCCTGCTCTTCGTAACCTCCGATTTTCCCCCTTCACGGCGAGACCCCGTAGCCACAAGCCGAAGTTAGTTTACTGTTGTATAGTAGACATGAGCTCAAACGAGATTCATTCAGAGATTGGAATCTAAGAGGGATCGCGAGTCTCGTGGTGAGTTCTCCTCCGCCGTTCCAGTTTCGCCCGATGGATTGAGAACACTCGTTAGCTCGCCCCTTCTCTGGGTCGAGCACCCGTATTCTACGTCTCTGAAAGATCTCTTCATGTCTATTAGATAACAACCTCGACCTCGCATTCTAGTACACACCAGGACGTGTCCTTCGTCACTCCGTCTGGATCCTGTCGTAGACATCGAGCAACCTGCTGCTTGCGGAGACCAACGTTGTCCGGCAAAGGTCGAAGTCGTGCATGTCGCTAGTCTGGAATAGCTAGTCTTTCAGGAGCGTCAAGGTGTCGCCGGCGGTGTACGAAGACTTGCGGACGGGTTGAGAGAGGAAGTTGGAGCTCGTTATATCGTTGCAGTCAGGACTACGATTCGAGCAGCGAGATGGCGAGACACTGGATGTCGACTAGAGCGAGCTTAACTTGTAGCAAAAAAGGAATATATTCACAGAGAGCTAAACGACGAATACATCCTATCGACAAATGCGTACGCGGTCTAGCCGCTTCCCGACCAAGCAGTAATTTGCTGTACACTGGGGTAGTCAGTGTATACCAGTGCATGCCACCATCTCGTACACTGTACACCACTGTAAACCAGTGTACCTCTTCTGTGTCGGTTGAAGAGATGAACATAGTACACTAGTGACTACTAGACATACAGTGCAGACAGTGTGGATCATTATGATACAGTGTTCTGCCACTACATTGTGTTGTCCCGAATTACTGTCCAGTGTATGTGCACTATAATACAATGTACTGATGCTGCCATGCACTGTACCTCCACTGTAATACATTGTATTACTGCTGCCATACACCGCCCCCCACCCCACCAGATCTCCAAGGCACCAATGCCTAGTAGTTTTCTCAACATATGCAGTCTAGAAATGGACTCAAATTATGTACTAGTTTTAATAGTACAGCATAGTCCAGTCACTCTTTCCTAATCAGGAATTACACTACCCTTGCGCTCCTACTTCATTGTTCCCTGCTTAAAGACTCATCTCTTTCTTCTTTTCGAATGTACAATGTATTCATGGACATATACAGTGTATTTACAGCCTGTGTACAGTGTAGGCTCATTGTACTACACCATATTGACACTGCAGCTGCTGGGAAGTTAGTGAGACAGTACAACGCTGCCACCTTAGTTAATATAGATGTTAATTGTTATCTTAACAGATAGTAGAATACACTGTCATACCTACACTAAATAAATAAGCTCTAATAGGTTATCTCATATACAGCATACTACAGTGAAGTACACTTGTAATACAGTGGAGTACGGTGACCTCCCCTGTGAACGGTGTATAACTCTCGCAAGCAGGACTACGATTTGAACAACGAGAAGACGAAACGTTAGATATCGGCTAGAGCAGGCTTGACCTGTAGCAAAAAAGAATATATTCACAGAGAGCTAAACGACGATACACCACATACACAACGCGTACGCGGTCTAGCCGCTTTCCGACGGAAGTCTCGGAAAAGCGCTTACCAGGACCCACCACGAGGAGGCCCGCGTTCCGAATTCAAACCGTTGTCGGCGCGTTCGAGTTCTGCAGGAGCAGGAAACTCAAACGCATCGTCCATCATGCCACCAAAGACCTGCGTCATGAACAGGACGCAAAGCCGGATCCCTGGGGGCAGAGAGGCGGAAAAGGGAGTGAAAGACTAGCTATCAGTAGAGACGCAACCCTCCAGTTCGGACAGTGAAGTCGTCAACCGGAAGGGATGCAGGTCAGGGGCCTGCCGCCAGCCGCTCAGAGCCTCACCCAACCGCGAAAGGTGCACCACAGCCGAGCGAAAACGTCTGCGAGCTGATTCTCGGGAGTTGCTGTTGCCATATTCGACCAACAGCCTTAGGCGCGATCGTCCGTATGGTGGCGGACGAGCGGTCCTAGGAATCATAAGACCCTTGGGGTAGTCGGAAATTGAACCTAAACCATGACCAGGGACAACTAAGAGATATGCGTAATGCTCAGCAACAGGAGATGAGGGGGTCGGCGGTGGAAGCTGGTTCATGGGCTCACCAAGTCGGGACGTAGGCCGACGCTGTGCTAAAGGGCTTTGATGGTTGAAATGTTGGGAGTTTGTGAGGGTCGAGTTGGACGTTGGTGGTGGTAACGTGACAAGTTCGTGGCGGTATGTGAAGCAGCATTCTAAAACCCCTCTGGCGGTGGCTGGATCTGGGCTGTTGAGGATGCGCCCGTCACTGTGCTTTTTTTTCTTTTAATTTGGCTTGTTGGCACCAGTCAACACCTTACCTCACGTCCCAATTTCTCACTTGGAAGGTTCCTCCTGAGGAGGCATCCCTGTTTGAACGAGGGATCATGTACGTCGTTTCGCTTGTTTTAAGGTTGACGTCTGATTGAGAGAGATGAAAAAGGCGTGAACCCCCGACTCCACGTCGTCCTCTGAGAGATCAAGTCGTTCGAAAGCACGCACAGAAGGATAATCCCAAGAGACACCAGTCCACCTTGGACGCGCGAACCAACACCGTTTGACCCCGGATCGGGTGGACAAGCGTGTGTGCTATGCCGATGATGCTCCTCACTCCTGTAACGCACGACGTCATTGTTTTAGCAAGGAGAGCCTTGCATCAAGTGCAGAGTCATACGTACCAAGCCCCAATGCGTTGACGATCACGTCCGTCTCGATCTTTTCACCACCACTCTCTCCTCTTCTTGAGCGGTGATGAACTCCGAATCGACTCAGCTATTAATCCATCCTTTGACGAGCTTGACGCCGCGTTCCTTGAGTTTGGCTGATGACCTTTTTTCGTTTTCGAGAAGAAGAAAAAAGAGATCGGATGGTGCATATCAGTGCCCGCGGGTCGATGTTGAGAAGCTTGAACGTGCTGCATAACGAAACTTGAAGCCAGGGAAGGTAAAGGAGTGCGTTGATGGAGGTGGTGACGAATTCAAAGTCTGAAGCTGTTTCGAGTGTTGAGCCGAGGGAAGCCGGGTATGGTTTGGCGATGAGTCCGAACTGCAGAACGGGGTAGTGGGCCGTTCATCGATTGCGCTACAACAACAGCAAAAGGTCTTTCGTATGATTAAAGCGTACCTCTCCAACAATGCCCGGTATCAAATGTTCTTGGTCTGCTCAGGCTCGGGAGCCTTAGTAAATGCAAGATTTCAAATTTACTGGGCAGGGCCCATTCTGAGATTTGAAATCCTACTAAGTGTCGCCCATAACATATTATGTCATCTTGCCCTAATGGAGTGGTA
>WSUI01000379.1:0-30338 GCA_019633595.1 Tulasnella sp. UAMH 9824
CAACCGTACCCATAAGACCAGAAAATCGCTTGAAGGTCCTCGGTATCCGGACGTGAGGATTGATCTCGATTAAAACACCTTTGACAGTGTGAACATATACTTGGAGTAGACCAGCTTTGTTCAACGGCGAGTCCAAGAGCGTCAAGAGGCACTGTGAATAAAGTCAGGCCGCTGGTCAAGCCTGTAGCCCATCGAACATACCTGATGAGTAATGTCGGGCCGTGCGTCCGCAATGTCCCTCCCCGTTTTGGCCAAAATACCCTGATGGTCGTCACAATTGAGTAGCGCATACTTTACATGCTCGCCTCCGTCTCGGCCGCGTCCGCCCCCTCCAGAAGACACCTTATAGGCCTCGAGGGAGCATCTTTCAAGGACAACAATCAATCTCCGCCCGCTTTCTTTTTGAGAACCGGTGTTAGGTGCTTGGGACACGGAGGGTAGGAGAAGGGGATTGGTGAGGTTGGGGGGAGGGGGAGCAACTCGGGAAACTCGCTGTTGCGGGTTTTGGTAAACGACAGCGGTCGCTGCAGCCGAGTTTTTGGTGGCAACATTCGCTACGGTACCCCCTCCGTACTGTCGATGAGCCTCGAGAGTAGGATACGGCTTAAAACTAGTTCTTGTGGCCCTCGTCTTGTCGTCTTCTAGCGCTTGAGCCTGACCCGGTGGTAGCTCGTCGTCGTCGTCGTGATGCTCCGCGTCGGAGCTCTCACTTGTATGACCGGAGTCTATGTTCATTGGAGAATCCGACCGAGGATCGGCAATCGACGTGCTCCGTTTGGCGATGCTGGTGCGGTGGAATGACCGACGACGTGGGACCGCTTTGACCACAGTGACTGGAACCTCCCCTGCTTCCGGAGAGGAATGAGAGTGGCGCCGTCGAGAGTGAGGGACTAGGACGCCAGGTGCTGATGCCATTGTGTAGAGAGATGGAGGTGGTTGGTTGAAGGGGGAGGGGATTGATGAGAACTGAGGATTTAAGAGTTGGTGTCGCCTGATAAAAATGAACGTAATCAGGCCAGTTCAGGTCGCCGCACTGAATCCTGCTTTTTCTCCCCACAGACTCACACAAACGTTCGTCGCTGGATCACTTGGGACTTATGCCGATTTGCGTTTGTGGCCTCCTGCTTGTGGCCAATTACGTCTTGTCAAAAAGAGGAGTTCTCGAATAAAATTCCCAAATGTGAATCTCGACCGATTCCCACTATTCACGCGGTGCGGAGACCTTCGTGACTCCTTCCAGCCCCTATTCCTCCACAGAATCTGCACATTATATGACATCCTATTCGTTCCAGTGAGCAATAGATATGAAAGGTGAGTGCATAAGCTAGGGATACATAAAGCAACGTGAAGTATTCGATAGCGGAATGTAGAAAGCCGATGCTCGCCAAAAAGCGAAGGTCTATAAACACACAAGTGATTGCCGCCGGCAGGAAACAAGATAATGACTTGAATAGGACAAAAAGTTCATGAGTTTCGAGGCAGTCTGTGAGGATTCGCCGAGTAAAGACTGTAATAGGGCGTCATCGCAGCCCAATTATCAGCCCCTCGACCAAGGCCGCTGATGCCAGCAAGAACACGATAAGGCAGCCCAGACATCGCCTGGCGTATTTCTTTTCTCTGGCACGAAAAACTTTTTTTGCCTCGGTGCGGTGGCGAGGATCGATATCTTCTAATCTTGGGTTCCACTTCGGGTGGAGTCCGACTTTGAGGTATAGAGCGCCCACGATCCAAAGCGGAGGGAATACTGGATCAGCACGGTCGAGAACACCCGATTACCGAGTTGATTTGCCACACAAAGGATGCTCAGCAAGCTTGGTACACCGAGAGTGAGAAATGCAGACTTACAGAAACCGAACTTCCACAGGTATTCTGACATTGTTCTATCGCCGTCGCTGGGTATATATTGCTCTGTGTATTCGGGTACCGAATGTGATACCACTTCTCTCCCGATAAGCGTAGTGTCTCCAGGACCTGCTAGATTCCTATCGGCCTGAAGTCGATGAGCTTGACGTGTATGCCTCAAAGGTGCCCTGGTAAAAAACTCAGGGGCGAGCTGATTTTGCATCTCTATTCTGTCCAGAATGTGCACCGGGGGAGCTGGAGAGGAACTCCCGGCTTTATTGAGGAAGGAACGGAAAGCCTTCCAAGGTAGACCGAGGACGTTCAGCGTCCACCGAAGCCCTCCTTTTCGCGCCACAGCATCCGTTGAAGGAGTAGATGTAATTGCTGTGGAAGAGCTGGGTAATGGGGGACGCGACCGAGAATCGATGGCATCGGTGGGGCAAGAGACCTGCAGTCCGAACCCTGGGGTAGTCGACGACATCGATGGTCCCGCTTCAAGGTCTCTCCCAAACGAGAGAACGTCGCTAGCAATAACGGCAGAAGGAAGGACCGCGATCGGTAGTAGTTCCCGTGGGTCAACGGATGTTGGTTCTCCGCTGTGCCCCAGTTCGTTAACGAGGTGAACGGAGGCTTGCGTAGCGGGGCTGTGGGACATAGATATTGATGAGAGGCAGGGTGGCACGCGATAGGAGGAGGTAGAAACGTGGTCGAGGCTGAAGAAATTCATCAGGGCGAAGTTCGAAAATGGGATTATATAGAAATCCAAGAAGAATCTCAGCAGGCGCAAAGATATCGGTTCCGGCTCATAACAACGGGTTCAACAATTCCTGATTGAGTATGGTGGAATCAAACGCCCCGTCTCCCGCAAAATCACACATCGCCGATCCCAGCGTTTCCTTCCTCATCCGACTCCCTGGTCCATTCGAATGCGACCGATACAGCCATCGTCGCCCTAACCTCTAAGCCTTCTTAATCCCCCTTCCAGATTTGTACAACCAGGCTTGGGTATAGGATCGCAGCTGTAAGTAAGTGTGGACGCAGAAGCGACGTTTAAGACCCAATCAAAGCGCCGCTTTGTCTCGGCGTCTCGTCTCCGGAAACACTTTGATCCCCTCTGAATAGGAAACCTTCAACTCTCTTTCCTAGTGTTACATAGCACTCGCCCACACCTCTGGGCCACGTGGAGGTCTGCGTCGGGTGTGACAAGCCAACATTCGCTTCTGCCACGCGCTCGAGGACGGCATTTCAGGGATGGAGCACCAAAGTCTACCAGAGCTAAGGATAGGAGTCCAATTTCCAGGGACAGAACGAAAATGATGGCGATTGAGTGCGGCAGGTTCCCTTTGTGTACTAGATTGCGATGGTGAAAAGCGGTCTCCCGCCGCCCTGCCTGCGGATGTTACCGACCTACCCAGCCCAGGGATGCAATACAAGCCAACATTCACTCATGATTATGCATATGCTTGGGACGTTTCATCGACTTTTGTGACGAGGAAAATAGGTGGTGCACCCTTCGCAAAGCCACGTGGGACCATCCTTCCCATTGTGCACCAAAAGGAACGGCTTCTGTCCAGATGCTTACTTTGTCCCAGGTCAACGGAACTCGGGAAGATCGAAAGCTAGATTCAGGTTTTCTATTCCCACTTTACTTCTGCGATGAGACGAGAAGGAGTTTCTTCCTCCTCAAGCCCGACACCTGATCAACCTGCCCGAAAAGAGATGGAGAAAATGATATGGAATATTTCGTCTTCCATTTTGATCTGCTGAATTCCTCTGACTTCGTGTGTGTGAAGTGGCGGTGGGAACGGACGGTCCGCGTCTACTTCCCCAGCGTCAGTGGCATTGACATGCAGTCAAAGCCACTTCCATTCGGTGTTGACCCATGTGGCATAAGCTCCGCCTCCGTGAGATCGTTGGTGTTTAACTGATCGGGATTGCGGGTGCAGTGTACGTGGGGAGAGGCGGTGGAAACCAGTTTCGGTCCCTAGCGGTTTTCTTATCCCCGTCCCTAGCGAACAGCCAAGGGACCCGGGATGCCCGCCTCGGGGTGTATACCATGAAGCCATGAAGCCGGCGGGAATTTCCATTCTTGCAACCGGCCGAGCCCTTTTACGGGTCCTCGGCTCTGGGAGTTTCGGCGTTCGCGGCCCTGGTCAACAAATACGCTGGACAAGAATACATTAAATTGGAATGCAAGATACTGAAGCTGTCTTTGTGCCCCCTTCATTTCTGCTCCTTAGGATTGCAAAAACTCCAGGTTGGGTAGGGCCGGCGTGCGAGTCTTCGTTAACGTAGCTACCAGTAACCCACACTCCATGTGATGACTATTCTCATTATTCGTAGTAGGCTAAACCACATGCCAGTCACCAAAACAACATCGGCAATCTGGGGAGCCCGACGCAGTCGGTGAAACTTTTTAAGCACACGGTAGCAAGAATACCGTGCCCAAAGGACCGCTTTACAATTATTTAGCTAGTTAGGAGGGAGTAATCGCCAAGAAAATGTTGACTTTCCACTCGGTTTCTTTTAACAGCTTGGAGTCGGATTTACAGAATGCTACCAATACGCCCGTGGTTAATCAGCGCGACGATTAACCCAACAAAGCTTCCAACTCCTGGACGACCCTGTGAAACGGGCTAACACCAGCGTGATTGAAAGATAGCACTAGCTCCGCCGCCAGAACCTGTTTTTGTCTTGGGTTCTGAACTGTACGCACGTATTCTAAGACATCCCAGAAGACTCCCCTCTCCTCGCACGTCGGACCGTCGGACATGTTCCGGTCGACGTCGCACTTGCCCAAGGTCGGTAGCTCGACGAGGAGTGGCTCCAAAAGCTCCAGTCTCCATCTCCTCATGGCAGCTGCAATTATGGGAACAGCTACATCCGTTTGAGTAGCGGCTTGAGCGCAAAGGATAGCTTCCGCACGTTCTTTGGCCCCTCCACCACGTTCTGGCTCGTAACCCCACTTACAGAGCACCTCGTCGATGCGTTTCAAGCGTTCGCTTTGAGCAATGTGCTCTACTTTGTTTCCTTTCTTCGCCGTAGTAGAGTTGCGACTTGCATTGTCGATCTGGGTTGCACGATCGACGTACTTCCTCTCGTCTTCGTTCATCCAGCCGTATCCACCTCGACTTGCGTCCTTTAAGCAGACATAGTGAGAGTTCAGGCACGACATCATAAAATCAACGACCTTGACGTTGTCACGGAAGTACCCCGATGCAGGTAGGTAAAGGTCAAGGAACCGCTTGCCCTTCACCGCTGACGTCAATCCCATAGCACCTTCCAACCCGGTCCCCGGAGAAGTGGAAGCAGCGTGCAGGATGAAGCATTTCCATTGAGTGCACGCTCCTTGGAAAATTGCGTCCATTCGTTTCATGATCTCCTCGCCAGTTTGCAAAGCGCTCAAACATCCTTCTGCTTGATGCTGAGTCTGGAGCATCTGGACAAGATCTTGAACGCTTTGGGCGTATGTCGGATGGATGAGGGGTCTATCGCGCGATTCCCTCAGTATATAGGACAAGTTGGTGCGAAGCAAGTGCTGAAGCGCGGGTTGGAGGTAGTCGGTAACCGCTATGAGATCCTCGGTTTGGTGTGCTGTACGAATTGGTAAATGTATTCCGAGAGCAGAAGGTGGTAGGATTCCAGCAGGGTGGATTTGAGAAGGGATGTATCTGATTGGCCTCAGAACTGTCGGCGGTGGCGAAGGTTTCTTGCCGTCCAGGTGGCCTTGTTGCTTGGGATCGCCAGGCGTGACGTGCCCTGTGCTTCCACTGAAGGGAAAGTGCTGACCAACCGAGCCCATCTGAGCTTGTTTGGAGTAGTAGGATTAGAACGCTGACCAAACTCGGACTTTGCGAATAGGGGTGAGAAACTGCACAGAACTTCTCACCTTGTCATCAATGAGTAGGAAACTCCGCCCATGTCGTATTGACACGCTCCGAAGGTTACGAGATGTCTCCTCCCGAGCAGCTTGTATATTATCGTTATAGTTCTATGCGAACCTCACTAGGCTTTGAATTTGTTTTGCGTGCGTTACTAAAGTTCTTGATTAGACGCAAGACGTTAAGGACACACTTCCACTAGCTCTAACAACGTATTCTTTCGAGCCATACATACGTATGTCCACCTATCCCTCGGTCTTCCGGAGGATAAGGAGTCGAGGAATCGGGGAGTCCTGCCCTTGACGCTTGCTAACCAACGTGTTAACGTGGATAGCCTTCATCCGGCCTCAACTCTTACATTCGCCATACCTCGACAAGACGTCCGACGAGTGATTTAAGACCAATCCCTTTCATCGAGGCAGTCGAGGGAGTTGAACTGGCATGCCAGATCTAAAGGTATTGAGTACCTACTTCACACTGTTTAAAGGTAACCCTCATTCGGTGCCCTGATAATCTAGCCCGGAAGGTAATCATTTCTGAGATGGCGGCCAAAATACAGTTCTTCGCGCTAGGTTGAATTGCTACGGGTTCGTGGGCCACACGCTACGGCTGGGACGATGCCGTGCTGAGGACTGGGCGGGCTTCTCGCCGAGCAAAGCGGCATCGCTGATGACTGTGGATGAGCTGTGCTCCGATTATGCCGCTCTTCGTTAAGCGGTCGCGATGGCTGAGAAGCCGTGGGGACTGCGAGCGATGTGGAAAGGAGCAGCAGGCGAAGATAAGGCAGGTTGTGTGGCCGAGCTGACATAATTGCCGATATCGGGGGCCGGTCCGCATCTAGGTCACCGAGGACCGCGAGCTCGTGTTTTCTCGCCAACTTGTCCTTCGGCAGCCAAGACAGCTTCGCTGTCCCCATGGCTCCAGAATCATGCTCTATCTGGTTGGTGAGAATATCTGGCGTATTGGGTGTGAGTACGCTGCTCTGAGATCATTCAGCTGGGTTCCGGCATGTCAGAGCCCGACAAGCTCCTCCGAGGTAATCATGAAAAACCGAAGTTGCAGACCCAAGTGCCAACTTTCCCGACGGCAATTACACATTCGAGCGAGCAGACAAGTAGATTGCGAGAACCATGGGCGAAATACATAGACACTGATACACATGCAACTGGTGGAAATGAGTACACAAGAGTAACAATGCAAAATGGTAAAACGATAGCTGATGACGAATTGTAGTAAACAACAGGCGGATGAGAACGAATAATGAATGTTCAAAAGAAAGAAAAGTAAAGTAGAGACGAAGAACGAAATGAAATAAATAGATGAAAGGGGTCGGTCGCGTCCAATGATTGCAGCAACCAGAGAGAGGGGGCACAAATACACGGAAAGGAGGGGGCTGAGAGTCGATTGCGATCTACCAGCTTCCCTCGAGGAGATCCATGAACGGTGGTAGGCCGGTGAGCGATGCTTTTGAGGCACCGCTGCGGAGGACAGCTTTAGCCGGACGAGCAGTGTAGCGAACTTGGAGGCGATATTTATTGCCTTTGCGCAGCTTTGTGATGGTCCATCTATGAGGACGAGAGAATGTCAGTACTGATAGTCAGGATTGGGACGATCATGTGGAAAGGACTCACCCTTCGGAAAACAACGCGTTGACACCCAGCTTTCTCATCTCGCTCGCGCTCAGCAGCTGACACCTCGCGGAGATGAGAGCTTCACGAGCCTGAGCCGGGGAGAAGTCGTGGGGATCGCGGAAGGCCATGCCACTGTCCCATGACTCTTCGAAGGTCGCATCATCATCGTAAGCAGATGAGAGGGGTGATGGGGATCGGGAGGACCGAGATCCGAAGCTCGGCGAACGCGGAGGCCTTAGGAGCTTGAATTTCTGTAGGGGTGAAGATTGGGAGGACGAGCACGATGGAGCGTCGAAAGTAAACGTCTGGATGACGTCCTTAGATGAGATGGAGGTGATCTGGACGGCTGTTGGTGAGGGGGGTTAGTCGCGTGTTTGTTTACCATGGAAGAGCGGTGTTGCTTACCAGCCTCGTCATAATAGGCAGGTACCTGAGGTACTTCCTTGTGGTCGATGATTTCCCAAGATTCAGCGTGGAGATGCATTGTGGTGTTGCTGAGGAGTTGCTGGATGTCTGTTGGTTGAGGGCTGCTTATATGTATGCAGGTGAGGACGGCTCCGGGAGTGGAGGGGGTCTGACTGTTGGAGGTGTTGAATGTGGAGGGGGGGAGGACAGGATGGAGGGATATTCTTATACATCGTGTGTGCGAGCGTCTAAATTGCACTGCGGAAGCGTAGACGTGGACGCAGCCGCCGAGGCAAAATTTCGTCCGCGTCCCGGGCTACGGAGGGGGATGACAGGCGACGGGGCTCCTGAGCTAATCTCGAGTGTAAGTGTGTGTGCACCGGATTCTCCCTCGCACACGCGGCACTGTCTTGGTCTCTCGGAAAAACCTTACCCTCGGGCTTCGGGTTCGGCCTCCCTCCCGCGCTCCTGTCCACCCCAGCCACCCCTGTGTCTGTGTCTCTCGACATCCCATCCCATCCCATCGTGATCGCCGAGGATCGCGTCTTGCAATCGAGAGAGTCAACGACGGCGACGAAAAGAGGGATTTAGGTTGATGACGTGAGCTGACTCTTTTCTCGGCGGCTGCGTGTCGTCTTCGGGGTGACTCTCGGAAGTGGATGGGTAATCAGCGTGCGTAAGCAGAGCGGAAAGCGAGCAATCGGCGAGGTGGCCGGCGCAGGGGGGAAGGTGGAGTGTTGCATGGACACGGGCATCCTTTCCGATGATCTGATGATGCTGTGCCGATTAACTAACGGGCTTGCCGGGAGATGACCTCATCCTAATTGACTCCCACGATTCGAATTCTAACGACGGGCGTCTACCCGGGCTGTGCACAGTCGGCTTTACTCAACTCCAAGACGCTGCGACCATATGGTCGATGTATAGGTATACACTGCCAGAATTAACTACATCGAATAGGTTGCGCTCACGGGCCGGGCGTCTCACCGTGGAGTAGACGCGCTCAAAGACATATCTCACCGGCCCGCTCATTCTTGAGACCACTTCATGCCGCGCTACATGAATAGTCTCGACGTCCGAGGCTACGCGACGGAACACCGTATTCACTCGGTCGCAAGTTGTGTGTGACTAAGCGATCAACCTCCTCGGATTTCTGTTGACGTCATGCATCCATGTTCACTTTGCAATGAGTGTCTAGGCATGAACGTCGCGAGTCTCGGCATTGCCTTCACCGTAGCTTTGCCGTGGCCGTACACACTACGTCATGCCGGTACTCATTATCTTATCAGGGACACCTCACTTCTCCATCGAGATATCCCCCAACCCATGGGGTACATACAGGACATTCGGCCCGGTTCCTTGCTCTCCCCTCGGGGTTTCTCTTCATTGTCAGGGACCATCTGTCCATCGGGTGTCTCTTCCTCGTCGTTAAGCTTACTTTGCGATCTTGTCCGGATTTCCACACACCGAGAGAGGTGACCAGTCGGATGAAAGGCATTTCTTCGGCGCAATCCCTTAATCTTCCCTTGAAATACTTTATTTCCCCAAGGCCTCCCTCCGCACTCCGGGCCCTCCACACTCACTCTGGACGTCGTTGCCCATATCAACCTACAATCCCGATATCTCAACCCGACTAGTCCGACAAAAACGACCTTATCCGCGAAGTGATCGTTCCGAGCCGCTCCCGAATATCTTCCCTGCTCGGATCCCGAACTAGGCCTCTATCCGGGGCCATCTCCGCCCGGGTTTGTTTATCCGGCCCTATCCCCAAAGGGTCGCCTCAGCACGTGGCATGTCATTTTTGGTCGTCGATCCGGAGTTTGGTAATTTTCGTGTTTGTGGCAGTACACCCAACGCGTCAAAAAGTCCTTGGCAAGTAAAAGAGCGCCTAAAACCAATCGCTAACGGCATTGAGACACGCGGCGCGGCGCTCAAGGATGTTTTCGATGAGGCTCCCAATGCTCGTCCCCCGACCTCCTGAGAGACGCAACGGATGAAGGTCAGTCACCCGCAGCCCCAGACGAGTTGCTCACGCGCGTCGTTATTTACTCTCGAGGGTGATCCCTGCGTGTTGCAAGCCTGGTGCACGTTATGTAATAAAGAGGCGGAAGTCGGCTGATTTGGATTCCCGGTTGCCGGTCACCGCTCCTAGAAGTTAGGCAGCGCCATCAACACGCCGCCACATCTTACGAGTCCAGTTATCCCGTTGCTCTCCGGCTCGCCCTTCGTAATGGCACAGCTCCAAGTCACCTCGCACGTACTGGAACCGACCCAAAAATATCCATTTGCTGTAACTGCGAAATGCTATACGCCACCGTCAGACTTGCAGGCTGAAGGCGATAATGACACCATTACTCTCATCCTCACGCATGCAAGTGGGATGCACAAGGAATGTTGGGAGCCTGCTCTCGCGCTAATATTCCAACACCAAGCCTCTAGTCCTCGGGCTGTGCCACGTATACGAGAGGCTTGGTCGATCGACAGTCCAAATCATGGCGAAGCTGCGGTGCTAAACGAGAAGATGCTGGGTGATGTTTGGACCGAAGTCTGTGAGTGGCTCTATGTATCCCTGGTGCGATGAGACCGATGAAGCTGTTGGTTTTAGTTCCGTGGGATGACTACGGTCGAGCCGTTGGCCAGTTCTTGCAGGCAGGAACAGCACGAGGTGCAAAAATTGATTTTACGAAGCGGAAACTGTGGGCCTTGGGACACTCTATGGGTGCTGTATCCATGTGGGATTATCTGTCTCATGTTGAAATGCCAACCGGTGGTTGATTAACGAATCCCTGGGGCGGTCAGGGTCTGGATGCAACAGTCCGACGAAATCAAGCTGAGATTTGAGAGGATCATCATCGTTGAGCCTATGCTCAGTGCTCCGGGTACTTCATTTGCTCCATGCTCATTATATTAAGTAGATACTAACCACCTTGGTCGAAGGTCACGACCTCCGTCCCTCAACAGCATACTTTTTTCCAGCTACGTATCAGCGCCGGGACGTCTGGCCATCGCGGCAAGCAGCTCTGAAAGACTTCAGATCTAGTCGCGGCTACAAGAGCTGGGACGAAAGGATGATACAACTCTTTGTACAATTCGCCTTACGAGATCACCCAGCCTCCAAATACCAAGTCGCCCCGTGGAATGGAGTGACGTTGGCTTGCGGAAGATTCCATGAAGCGGTAGGTTCAAAGCTTAATAGCATCTACCTCTTGCCAAAATATTAATACCATCCAGGCTTGTTATCGGGGAGGTTCTGATCTAGTCCAGGGGTTGGTGCCTCGATTGGCCGAAATGTCTCGTCAAGTCCCGGTGTCAGTAATCTTTGGCGTCATAGAAGACAGCGTGTAAGTGACTACCGTAACATGTGCTGAGTTATCGCTGATTGATTTGCTAGGCCGAGAAGGGCAAAAGAGGCCCTTGCCAATCCCTCCGTCAGTGGAATACAATTCGCTTCGGTGCACTGGGTCCAAAATGCAGGTCATTTGGTATGCAGCTTTGAGTCGCCTTATCTTACGCCGTTGATAGCATAGAGAACTGATATCATCCTATGATATCGTCTGCAGGCTGTCCAGAATTCTCCGTCGGGTGTCGCTCAAGCTGTGGTGGATGCGATAGCCTCCAAGTGCCCGGAAGGTGACGCGAGATGTAAATTATAAAACGCAGCACGGCGAGAGTCGTTATTATGTGCCAGTCGATGTAACCTAGAAACATTCGGAGCCTCTTAGCGCGTTCGAATTCATCATATAATTCAAACACCACTGGCCAGGACCGCCAGTGACAACCCGTGCTACAGCTCCTCCTCGGCCTTAATCGCTGCTCCAGCCCTAAACCCGGTAGACTGTAACAAGGCATCTCTCGCGAATTCACGTCTTACATCATGACACGTGATTCTGAACATTCGGCCTCCACTACCCGTGACCGAACTCGCCAACTCGTCTCAACTCTCACCCGACATGTCCTCCCTCCAAGTCTCTTCGCACATCTTACAGCCGTCCAAGGAGTGCCCATACTTTATCGCGGCAAAATGCTACTCGTCATCAAAGAGATACTCAGCTTTCGCTGCTGAGGGGTTAACTTTTGTTGTGGCGCATGCGACGGGAATGCACAAAGAATGCTGGGAACCCGTCATCGAAATGCTTTTCGCCACCACCGACGCTCAAGACTCTGAGACTAAAATACGTGAGGTTTGGTGTATAGATGCACCCAACCATGGGGAGGCGGCGGTGTTGAATGAAAAGTTTCTCAGAACAAACTGGCTGGAAGAATGTAGGATGCTTTGCTCCTTTCTCGCATAAAGCGCTAACTCTCAACCAACAGTTCCCTGGGATGAGTATGGGAGAGCTATAGGCTACTTTCTTACCGCCGGAATCGACCGCGGTGCCCACGTAAAATTTAACGAACGGAAGCTATGTGCTTTGGGTCACTCCATGGGTGCAGTTGCTCTGTAAGCCCACTAGAATTTTCCTAACGCTTCTGCGAGAACGCTCAGGCTTTGGTTCCTCAAAGAGTTTGGCTCCAACAATCTCCCATCCCGGTTCACTTTCAGCAGATGATCTTGTGTGAACCGATGATCAGTCCTCCAGGTTGGTCTCTGATAGTATGAAAATTGCTGAACAAGCAACTGACTTCGTTCTCGAATATTCAGGAGTCGATATTTTCCCTCGAGGCGCTTTCGTGATCCCTGCGTCTTACCAACGCCGAGACGTCTGGTCTTCCCGTCAAGCCGCACTGAAGGACTTCAATTCCAGTAAAGGCTACGCATCCTGGAGCTCACGCATAATCGAGCTGTTCGTTCAGCACGCCCTTCGCGAGCATCCAGCAAGCAAAATGGTCATAGGACCTTTCAAAGGGGTGACCCTAGCATGTGATAGGTTTCACGAGGCTGCCTGCTATCGTGGAGGTATTCCACTTGGTTCCACAATTTGCCCCCGCCTTGCCGAAGTCTCCCAAGATATTCCAGTCTCTATAGTCTTTGGGGCAGTCGAGGACAGCGTGTAAGTTCGGATCTGGTGTTCCTCTCTGTTAGTAGTTGAACATCTTTGGTGAAAGCGAGTTGAAGGTCAAAGAAGCATTAGCAAACTCTTCGGTTAGCAACATCCGCTGCGCTTCAGTACACTGGGTTGAGAAGGCTGGACATCTGGTGAACGTCCATCAATCGCTTTACCACTGGAATCGACCTAACACTTTTCCCTTTTACTTTGCAGATAGTGCAGAGTTCACCGGACGGCACCGCCCAAGCCATCCTAGACATCCTATCGCGGGTCTCTGTCCCGAGCCAAACCAGAAGTAAGCTTTGAGGGATTTCAAATGGAAACCCGACAACCACTTCTCGTCTGCGCGGAGTTTCCGCAGATCACATGAGCGTCTGAATACCAAATGTATACTCGAGCATGCTGCAGGTCATAGGTGATACATAAAGACGATCCCCCCAAAATCCCTTCAGTCTAGTCGGCGCCGCTTTTGAGCATGAGGGTCTACGTCCATCT
Source organism: Tulasnella sp. UAMH 9824 (assembly GCA_019633595.1). Classification (NCBI taxonomy): domain Eukaryota; kingdom Fungi; phylum Basidiomycota; class Agaricomycetes; order Cantharellales; family Tulasnellaceae; genus Tulasnella; species Tulasnella sp. UAMH 9824. The sequence continues at coordinate 13,243 of WSUI01000379.1, forward strand.
GTACAAGCTTCCACAAGCCGATGATAATGAGAGAGATAAGGGCTACGATCCAGCCCATCGCTCTGAAAGGATGCTCTGAGAAATAAGCCTATGAAAATCTTATCAGCAACCTCATGCGACGAGAATAATCATAACATATGACACACCTCAAAGGACTCGAGCTTGTGATGGAAACCCTAGAAAGTCGCAATCGTCAGTATAATTCCACCACCAAGGCGCGTGGTTACCCACCCGGAGCGTTCTCTCCACCACGTTCTCCGAGTGTTTGGCTTTGAGCTGACCAGCTTCGAGGGCTTCCAGTGCTTGATGTACTGAAGGGCCATCGAAACGGATCGGTTTCTTGTTCTGGTCAATATCGTAGTAGAGAAGATTCTGTGTCCCAAGTGGTTGAGGAATGAGACTCCAAGCGAGTGATAAAAAAGTTCACTCACGTCGTGATCTGCAATTATTACAGCCGGCATTGAGGTCTGAAATAGGGTAACCTGGTTAGCTCGCGCAGTGCTCTAAAAAGATGAAGGACGCACCTGTTTGACTCCGTACATGCTCTTCAACCACTTTTGCCACTGCACACCATCCATCCACACAAAGACCACCGGCCGCCCGTCGATCTTCCGTCCACTGGCGTTCCACGTTTTTGCCATCTCATTCAAGGTCGCGGTATCCGCTGCCAACTTATCAGCGTCTCTGGAATCCGTATCAATGGCAACGATAACCACAAGTGCACGACTCTCGCTTCGCATGACGCTTTGGAAGTTATCTGCAGATAATTCGTCGAACAACGGGAGTTTGTTCTCGAGGAGCCATTGGGATATGGATTGAACAGGCGTGGTGGGCTCGACGTTAAATGACGAAGTGACTTCGCCACTCTTGACCGCGAGTATGACTGAGCCGCGAGAAGGATCTTTATTGAACTGCTTCCATAGGAGAGGGTCTTGCGACTGAACGACCGGTGGGTCCCCGAGTAGGGGTTTCGCTGCCGCCTCCACCTTGTTCTAAGAGCCATTGCGATCGTTCAGTGAGATATGACCAGATATGTAGAGAGTCACGTACGATATCGTAGCTGGACGTATTGATAGTTCTCAGGTAGAGATAGACAACCTTCTCCGACTTGGCCGTCTCCGGGAAGGAATTGAAATCGATAGTTTTCAAGCCCCTTCACATTCTCGCGTTTTGAGTCCCAAGCCGTCGACGATTTCGTACGGAATACTCACATGGAGACTGCCTTTCGAGCAAAGTTTTCCATCGATTCCAGTTTGCGGGGTCCTTTGTAGTCAACACGACTTCCAGCGTTGTACAAATACAAGGTAGGATATCCCTCAACTCCTTCTTGCCGGCAAAGTTTACCTTGCTCGTCGCAGTTGACTTCGGCAATGTTGACAACACCCTTCATTGTTGACGCAAGTTCCGCCCAAGCTGAGTTATCAGGATCAGCCCCATTGGTTATATCGACTGCTGTCATAATATTTCGACCTACCGGGAGCAAGTTTCTTGCAGTGTCCACACCTGGGAATTCAGACTAAGTCTGAGACACAATATCACCAACATATCATTGAAAGGAACTCACCACGGGGCGTAGAACTTAACAAATGTGGGACCTTCTTCTATCTTTGACTTGAAGTTCGTCTGTGTTAGAATTTCCAGCTTTCCTTCGGGGTTCGCCCTTGAGCTGATAACCTCTTGGTGGGTACTCGATTGGGATGAAGCTGCGACACCGTCGGCATATGATTGAATTTGGCCGTCAATATACTTTCGCAGAACTGCGATAGCTCGGTCGCCATTATAGACTTCTTTCTCAACGCCGTCCGTATATCTGTAAATCTGGAGTCGGCCAGGTGTCTGCCGTGTAACACAACTGGACGCACAGCTTGATTTGAGGGTAGTAATCAATTTTGTTTGCTTGGCAGAGGTCTTTAAGAGATGTAAACCATCAGTAGATGCACCTTGGATGTTTTGGAAATCGGCTTACCCCCTTGGGTGATGCAATTCACCTGGGCCATGTAGAAGTTGGACGCTGCTTCGGCAGCTTGATACTCCTCGGTCAACTTCTTCCACGTTGGTTCAAAATTCCTGCAGTGCGGGCAGTATGGACTGAAATGCTCTACAAGCCTAAAAAAAAAAGGCAAGTTCTTCGTCGATTACAGAGACGGCATCTCGGCACGGCACGGATGCTCACCACATTCCCTTGGCGACGCTTGACGAAAAGTTGTCCATAGAAAGTTGCTTGAGGTCGTTGGCCTCAGCTACAGGAGCACCCAGCGCAAAGGTAGCAAACGCGCATAGTAAGGGAGACCACGCAAGCGTGAACAGCATAGTGAGCAATCGTGTCCAGCAGCTAGTGGTCCAGAGGAGGATCCAAAGGGCGTTTGACGATGAGATTTGGGAGTCTCAGAGACTTATTGCTTAGCTTCCAAGCCGGCTCGTCAAGTGTTCAGAATCTGATGGTTAAGTGGAGTGAGGGGCGATGGTGGGGATCAAAGCAACGGTCCAGGTCAAGACGTGCAAATATTGCCAAATGTTCACAACTCTATTCTCTGTACCGAACCACTAACTTGAACTTGACGCGGATTCTATCTAGGAAAAGTAAGGCAGAACATAGGAAAGTTTCTTCTTGTCTTCGTCCTTTTGGGCGTTTCCTTGAGTGATGACGGCGTATCGCATGCTCCCCTCTCCATCTGTGATAACATCGCCCTTTAACAGCGCATTGCTGACATCCTCGATGAGCGCTGCTGCCACTTTACGGGACGCATCTGCATTAGCCTTGAGGGTCTTAATGACCTCGGCGACGGTAACTGGTTCTTCTCCAATGCGCCAGCTATCATAATCCGTGGCCGTCGCGATCAACGCGTAACTGTGACCGACTAGGTTAGTCCAGTTACGTTGCGCAGACTACAGGATCTCTACCTCAGCTCAGCCTCTCTGGCCAGCTTCGCTTCCGGAAGAGTGCTCATATTTATGATATCACCTCCCCAAGCTCGGTACATATTGCTCTCCGCACGCGTCGAGAATTGCGGTCCTTCCATTACGACAACACACTTCTCGGTGTGCAGTTGGACTCCAGGGGCTTCCGTTTCCAACTCTTTCCTAACAAGGGGTTCGATTAAACTGACCAATTGCCCGCTGAACGGCTCCCCAAACATTGCGTGTCCGACGATGCTTGTACCTTCGAAGAATGAGGAAGGCCGGATGCCCTTGGTCCTGTCGATGATCTGAGAGGGGATAACAAAATCGCCTGGACGAATCTCTTCCCGCAAAGATCCGACCGCAGAAAACGCGATGATAGCTTTGACCCCAAGCGATTTGAGAGCAGCGATGTTGGCTCGTGTTGGGACCGAGGATGGGTTGATGTTATGCGCGGTTCCATGTCGAGCGATGAAGGCAACGCGAACACCTGAGGGGAGGGCGGAGATGGTGATTGGGGAGCTGGCAAATCCCCATGGCTGAGTACAGGCTTGTCAGTACCATTCATCCTCAGCACTTTTGTTACACTCACTGTCTCAGGGTTGACCTCCTTACTAAAAGTTGATGATTAGACTAGACCACGATGAGCAGCAAAAGGGTCTCACATGGGAGTCAAGTGCTCAAGATTATACAGGCCACTCCCACCGATTACTCCCACTAGAACAGGGCCTGTGGAGACGTCAAACCAAGGTCAGTTCACAGGCAATGCTCCCGAGAAGGTCGATTGACTTAGACGCACTGTCTTGAGCTGCTTCAGCCATTAACCGTTCTGCAAGACGTCTACAAGGAGGGAGTCGAGTTGATCGATGAGAAAATACGTGTGAGATACTTTTAGTAAGGAATGAAGGAGAATGGTGCAATTCCAAAGTCGGGTTTCTCATCCACCACGCCGACGGAGGTAATGGACATAAGATGGAGATCGGTTTGTTTACTCCGCGTTCTTTCGGCTCCGCGTCACGATCCACCACCCCGACTCCCTTGAATCGTCGAGCACCCGGCATCCCTTTACATTATGACCATTTGGAAGGACGCTCAAGAATACTCGACCTCTCTTGGGACGGTCCTTGTTCGGGTTTGCAACGAGTTACCTCCTGGTTCCAAATTCGGCGCGATGCTCCAAAACGAACCTGCGAATGAATTCGGCAGGCCCCTTACGGCTGTGGATGAGGACATAGAAGAAATACCCCCACCCACCCGAATGACTTCCGCATTGACTTCTTCAATAGCGTCGAATATCCATTATCCAGAACCAAAAACATCGGAACGAAGGGGTTACAAGACGTCAGGAGGAAAAGTGAGTCTTTTGCCTGACACGAGGGTCCCATCTTCGCCAAATTCTAATGGAGCAGAACGATACTCCAGACAATAACGCAACATCAGTGGGATGTGTACGATTTCATTCTTACTATTCCTAAGGGCAAAGTTGTCACATATAAGGTCAGAACAACCTCTCGAGCGTTGCGAGTCTCGCGCTTAACTTCATTTCCCCAATGCACCGTAGGATATTACAGTAGCCCTCCGTTCCGGTTCTCCTCGATCAGGTTAGCCACTTTCGAATTCATGACATGTCTGGCTACTCTAATACTTAATTGCCTTGCCCCGTTCAGTCGGAGCAGCTCTTCGTAACAACCCCTTCGCGCCATACGTACCCTGCCACCGTGTTATCGCGTCCAACCTTTTTGTCGGCGGGTTCTGTGGGGAGTGGGGACCACAAAGTAAATCTGGTACTCAGTACCATCGCAAGCTCGATCTACTTAAAGAAGAGGGAGTGAAGTTTGATGCGAAGGGCAAACTTCTTAATACGAAATACTTGTGGGACAGGAAGTCGTGTTCTTAGGCACGGGGGAGCCGTGTAGAGTATATGTCAAATGAAAGGCGCCCTCTTTTCTGAAGGTGTCTGTCTATATAAGACTGGGGTGGGCGAGTTGCTGTATTAAGAAACCCCTGCTGGGCCTCCGAGAAACCCGATCTGGTCGAAAGAGGACTCACCCCATGCAATATTTCGTCAAATAAAAAAGAAATTATTGTATCACACGCAGCGCCAAACTGACAGTTAGGGAGGCAAGAGTTCTTCGTCGTCGCCGTCGTCGCCATACCGGCTTTCTTCACGTCAACGAAGCCGCCGGTTAGGACAAACTGCCTACGCCTTGCTCTGTCTCATGAAGACGGCCATTTGCTTTATAAGGTTAGTCATTCCTTGTAAAATTGCTAGATTGACCATTGTGGCATCGACAGTAAATCTTGATAGCGTGATACGCGAAGAGAGGAGAGCACGAGCTTGCCAACTTGTACAGCTGCATCGATATCTCTACCAACGGCTCAGATGGATGAAGGATGCACTCTCCAACCTCTGGTATTGATTCTGTGACCATCACTTCGTTCCATATACTCATTGCTTTTTAAAAGCATGGTCGGGGCAGGCGGAAGCGCATTCTTGTCGCCACCTGGGGGTTAAACCCGGAAAAGGGGCGACAACGATGAGGAAGGACTCGTGCCCCACTACCTTTCACTTTAGAAACGAATGCGTCACCAATTTTTTTCGTCATTATTTGAAAAGGTTACTAATCACGTAAGCCCTTCCCGAATTGTAGCGCTTAGTTCTGTGCTAGGTGGCGATTGATGTCACCTTAGGGCACACCGTGTCCGCACTTGTCTGGGCCGGGGCAAGAAATTCTCTCAGTTTGATGCTGTCTCAAAGAAGTACGAAGTTGGGTGGCAAACTTGGAACAATCAATGCGGCGACTGGGAGCACAGGGAAAGCCGCGACAGGCACCGCGTATTGTCACTGCGTAAAAGACCTCAACCAGAGGGGTGATATACCGTGTTTGGCGTATGGAGTAATATCGACCGCCGCCTTCATGGAGCAACACATTCAGGCATGCGCTACTGAGAAGTTTGGAAATTGGAAGAGGGAACGACTCCGGAATGACCGGACATCACGTGTCCTACGCAACACAAACACGCCCTTCCTACCCTGACCCAACGAACCAGCCCTCCAGCATTGGCTCATGTCTCAAAATACAGAAGAGACCACAGCCGTCATCTTCAGAGGCAAAAGCGGGAAAGAATGTGATTCCTTTATTCGCTATATACGTCAAGCCGCGTTTGAGAGGGACAAGCACAGAGACTATGAATGGATGGCGGGATTCGCTTCGAGCCTCTACTCTGGTAGAGCCCTTCGCTGGCATAGCAAACTGGAGGACAATGTTAGAGAGAATTGGAAAGCTCTCGAGCAAGAGATGATTGAGGAGTTCGGCGTTGCCGAAAGTGAAGGTTCAGGGGGTTCGGACTCAGAAGAGGCACGGTAGGTGATTAGATTGCTCAATGAAACCCTGAGACGTGTCTTCACATAACCCCTTCTATAGCTACAGATTAAGGGCTAACGCCGGAACGCAGGATGGGATGAGTAGTCGTGGCTATCACTCGGATTTTGACGCTGCAACCACCGCCCGGTCCCCGACTCCGTCTACGGCATCTATCCCGGTTTCTGGACGTAGAAAAGTTTTACGAGATCCAACCGGATCTACAGGATTCATTCAGATTGCCCTTACTGGACCGTCATCGGGCTTCTCCGAAGCCGCAAAGGATGCACTGAACCCTGCCCATGTGTGGTACCTAGGAAGGGAACCAAAAGAAGATGATGGCCGGTTATCGTTTACAAATACTCTTGAGAATGCACTACGTGTTAAGTTTGAAAACCAGCATGTACTCAAAATAACGGTCAGTACATGCCCCAAGCGCCGTTAGAACGAACCTTCTAATAATAGGATCCCTGAAGAATGCTGCGACGAAGTACCAATGGCTGGGCATCCGTTGGATGTATTCGGAAGGCCCCCGCATAGCCTTAGACTCCACTCAGTGCGTGTCACTTGTAAATTCGAGATAACCGGCTGATCGCGCTCTGATAGTCACGCAGTGTTGGTCTGCGTCGATGGGCTAGACTCAAAGAATCAAACTTGCGTGGGATCCAACCTTGCGGCGGGACAAATTAGTCACACTAGTTGGTCTCTCTCAGGCCGTACATATGAAATTATGTCGAAATGGGCACGACCGGTTCAAGACCGCCGAACGCTGGGTGGGTGACACTTCAAGTTGGATCTTCACCAGCAACCCAGGTTGATCAGTAAACAATTTCTCTTTCTCAAACAGGACACATGGCGGATCTACCCTCAGTTCTCAATCTTCACAACGGCCGGTTAGCTTTCCTTGCCGGAAGGCCGGGGGATTTCTTCAATGCCATGGGCGCAGACAACTATGCTATTGTCGTGAGCAGATCTCAACTTTAGCTTTGGTTCCTGAGTGACTGATTGAGATTGTTCTTATCACACTGCAGCGGTTGGTGTTTCACCCTGACACATGAACGGGTGGCTGGTCGGAACTTGGGATCGCGCTGTAAACGATGTTCTATGATTGATACCACCCGGGAATCGGGCCGTCCCTTTCATCCCTCCGTGCTTACTGTTGAGGATACTTTGTACCAAGCATCCTGCTGTTTCCGAGGTGTCGACCGACATATGTAACAGAATAGTAAATTTCTTCTCTCTATCAGACTGATACTAGATATACCGTGTTGTCTGTCCGGTGGTTTTTACGTGGAGAAATAAAGTTTGGACATCACGCACAATTAGGTGTTACCAGATACTCTTCAAAATGTTGGGACTTCTAAGCCCTAACCCCGTGGAGCTTGACATGTTCTCTGAGATTATGGGCTCTTGATTTATTGCATTTCTTTATGGTCGTGGCTGGCTTTCGTGCTCCGTGGTGGGCAGGTTGCGATCGGCGCATGGATTTGGCGATTTGGACTCGCGTCACACGGCCAACTCTCACCGCACGACTATCCACCACCCCCATCTATTCCTAGCATTCTACGTTACAGCCCTAGAGTTGCCAATACTTCATTCTTCACTATTCGGAATGGCAACAGCCCCGGAATTTCCCCCATTGCAAAATGACTTGCTCCTCCGAGCTGCCCGAGGTTCGTCCGGAGCACTCCGAAAGGTTGCCCGACACTCGGACTGAATCTTACCTTCATAGGAGAAACGACTGAACGTGCTCCAGTATGGATTATGCGTCAAGCTGGGCGATATTTACCTGGTCAGTGCCTTCCCCATGCCCCCCTCAGACAGGGGCGTGAATGTCGTTTGCCCTCTAGAGTTCCGTGCCCTCCGCGAAAAGCACGACTTCTTCGAAATTTGTCGCACCCCCGCACTTGCATGCGAAATAACGCTCCAGCCTATCCGTCGTTACTCTGGGTTGCTCGATGCTTCCATCATCTTCAGCGACATCCTGGTCGTGCCCCAAGCCATGGGACTCGTGGTCGAAATGCTTCCGGCTAAAGGACCTCACTTCCCCGATCCTCTGAACGAACCTGCCGACGTTGCGCGACTTAAGGAGACTGTCGATGTTAATACGGAGCTGAAATATGTCTTTGACGCTATCACTCTGACTAGGAAGGAGTTGAAGGGTCAGGTGCCCCTCATAGGATTTACTGGGGCGCCGTGGACTTTGATGGCATACATGATTGAAGGAGGCGGAAGCAAGACCTTGACGAAGGCGAAGACATGGTTATGGAAGTATCCGGAGGAGTCAAAGGCGTTGTTGAAGCGTATTACCGACGTTTGTGTGGAGTACCTCGTGGGGCAAGTCAAAGCAGGCGCTCAGGTGACATGATTAGTACACTGCATTTCAAAGTCTCAAAGCTGATCTTCCGCTAAACTTAGGCTCTGCAAGTCTTTGATTCATGGGCGGGTGAACTGTCACCGCACGACTTCGCGGCATTCTCTGCTCCTTACCTCGTCGCCATCGATTTTGGAGTTCGAGAGATCCTTGAGCGTGAGGGGATCTCTCCAGTTCCCCTCATTCTCTTTGCCAAAGGAGCAAATCATGCCCTCGGCAACCTAGCGGGCATCAGCGGGTACGACGTATTGGGATTGGATTGGGTAATTGACCCTGAGGAGGCCATCAAAGCTGTCGGAGGAGAGGGAAGAAGGGTAGCATTACAAGGGAATATCGATCCAAACGTATTGTACGCTGGAAAGGAGGCTATAGAAAGGGAAGTCAAGCTTTGGGCGGATGGATTCAAGGGATCAGCGGGGGTAAAGCCGAAGGGATGGATCGCCAATTTGGGTCATGGTATCACGCCAGGCGTCGATCCCGATGACTTGAAATGGTTCTTACAATGCGTTCACAAGTACTCCGCGCCGTATTGAAAATAAACAATCCTGTATTAGCACTATGAAATAGTCAACGGGAACGCATAGCGTTTAAAATCCCTCTTCCATCTCCTCTTCCGAGCTCTCCGCGGTTTCTGCCGCCGCAAGTCTGTCGAAGAAAGATTCCGTTGGTGGCCTGAACGAGTCTCCCTCTGATAGTTGAGTGTATTGTGATGGGAAGGAGCGTTCAACGAATGAGAGTGGTTGTGTCAGGCCGAGAGTTGCCGATGGTTCATTGAAGTTGTCCAGCGGTGTAGGCTCCTCCGTATTCGGGTGAATAGGGATGGAGAGAGGATGGCGAACAGGCGAGCCCAAGCAAGGCTTCTCCTCCCTGGCGAAAGGGTTTTCCGTTGAGCCGCCCAGGGAGGGGTGCTTGAAGGACTCCTCACTCTGAGTTGGTGCAAAGGGACCAACTCGACGGCGAATGGTGACGGAAGGTTGGGATGGTGGAGAAACCTGTCCGGGCCGAAAGCCTTCAAGTGGTGTAATATTCTTGTCGATTTGGCCATTTGTACGCGAAGCGCTGCCGGACCTAGGGGCCTCGCCAGATTGCGGTACTTGAGGGGATGGCAGGTGCGCCGGGACACCATCCTCTGAGCTAAACGACGTTTGATGGAGATGGTTGATTTCTGTAGCGTTGAATCGAGTACAAGTAGGTATAGCATCCATTACCGCGAGCTCTAGGCCTGTCAGCTTGGTTTCCTGTGTCGCGTGTCGGACCTGACTGACTGCAGGCGAATTGCGATCGGGAGTTGCTTGAAGGGCTCCTCGTGAAGAAAGTCCATCCAACGTTCGAGGGTGCACGGGTGACACTAGTTGTGTTTGCGATGACGGAATTACCTCCTCTGAAGGAGACTTGCTCCAATCAGGGACGGGCACGGTAGGACGCGGGAACGGAATAGGACCGTCACTCATGGTTAGAAGAAATGTTCGAGACGAAGGCACAATGCTCCCCTTGTCAAAGGCGTCCTGTTGAATAGTAGTGGAAGAGCTGTGGCCGGTACGAATTGAAGATGCCGAAGAGTTGAAAGACACAGTAGTAGGAAATTCCTTTTTGGCTGGTGTCCGAACTTGGAGTGAAGAGAGTTTGACGGGAGACAGCTTCTCGGGTGAGCTGGCCTGTGAGTCGGGTATGATGACATCGTCCGAGTCGTGACGGTCCGGGGTGAGTAAAGCTTTGGATAAAGGCAACGACAGTGTTGTGGGTCGTTCAGGAGAGACAGATTCGGAGGGACGCGGAGAAGCGAGGGAGAGTTCTTGAGTTTGACTTGAAGGTATGACATCTCTAAATGTCTCCAGCTGCCTTCGCCGGGGAGCGGGAGTTGGGATCTCTGGGTCCAGGTCGGCATCGGTGGCTGTGAGCGGTGAGCTCGGCCAAGCCGTAATGCTTGAAGGTGGAAGAAAGCTGTTCGGTCGAAGTGATTTTCCTGGTGATTTGAAAGTTAGTCGAGGTCCTAGGGGAAAGGGTCTAGGAGATGGCACCAACCGGGCGTGAATGGAGTCCGGAATGGAGTAGAAGGTCCGGGTTCGTCAAATAGTTCTGTGTAACCCGAAGACGCTCCGACAGGTGCGAAGAGGTCGTCCTCATCCGAAATCACTCGCCGGGTCCTCTTTATTGGCCGCGGGTTGCTGAAAAGGTCCGCGTCGTCATCCGAGACGACGTCGGGTATTTCGGCACCGTCGTCTCGTTCTTTGCTTTCGCGTGGCGTTGCATTCAAAGGTTCAGTTTTCTTTTGCTTTGGCGGCTTCGAGCTTTCCGCAGACCTGCTAGACGCGGACGGGCGTGGAGGGGCCTTTGCGGTGCGGGAACTTGAGTTTGGGGTGAAGTAGTTAGTGATGGACGCTTGAACCGTGGCCTTCTTCGTCGACGACTTCTTTGTATGGAGTGTCATCGATTCATTGGGGATAAGTTGAGTAGCGAAAAAGTTGTCGCGTCCGTGGTTGTTTTGAGTGGTTGTTTGAAGATTCGGAACCGCGAAACGATCCGTCACATCTTGAGTCACGCGTGACTACTTGTCGCGTGCCGTTCCCCGAAGCCTGTTTCCGAATTCCGTTATCTGTCCGCGTCCTTCCAACTCATCATCTCCTAAGTCAGTCATGTCAGGTCGTCTCCTCAACAGAGTGAGTTCAGAACCTCTTTTTAGTGTACATAGTACCTCACTCACTTTTACCCTTCGGATAGGTGGCTATCGTCACGGGTGCAGGGTCGTAAGTCCATCTCGCTTCTTGATCGTGTACCAAACCTCAACAACCCCTTCGGAAGCGGCATCGGTCTCGAAACTTCTTTGCTCTTCGCTCAAGAAGGTGCCAATGTCTTTCTTGCCGACATCAACCAGAAAGCTGTTGAAGACGCGGTTGCGGTTATTTCCCAACGATGGCCGAACGTCACGGCCACGCCAATCAAGTGTGACGTCAGCAAAGAAGCAGATGTCAAAGCTGTTGTAGACTTGGCCGTAGAGAAGTTTGGACGGCTAGACGTTATGGTTTGTCTTTCTTTACCCCCTCGAGGAATTCGCTGACGCGCTCGAGCCTCTCTATGTTCTCAGTTCAACAATGCAGGTATGCATTGACGCTTATCTCAGCTTGAGCAAACTTTTGATCTTTATCTCTATTGTGACCGATAGGTATTATGCACCCTGCAGACGACGACGCGGTACAGACGGAGGAAAAGATCTGGGACCTCACTCATAACATCAATGTCAAGGGGGTCTGGTTCGGGTGCAAGCACGCTATCCAGGCGATGAGGAAGAACCCCACAGATTCTGAAAAGGGTCTCCACGCTGGTGGGAGCATCATCAACGTCGCAAGTTTTGTCGCCATTTTGGGTGCTGCGACTCCTCAGCTAGCATGTGGGTTTCTTAAGTCATGTTGCGGCACCATGTTGAGGTCTCACCCATTCCTTGACGGCAGACACGGCGTCGAAAGGTGCTGTGCTCGCAATGTCTCGGGAGCTAGCAGTCGTGCACGCGAAAGAAGGAATTCGAGTCAACGCCTTGTGCCCGTGAGTTTTACGAACCCGGTCATGAGTAATTACTCCCCAAAGCGTGCTTAATCATTTCGCTTTCCTAGGGGACCCTTGAAGACTCGTACGTCTCTCGATATGCCCGAGTTCTCGTTGACCTGATCTTGATCTCGCATAGCTTTGCTTATGGATTTCCTTAACACACCCGAGAAGCGTGAGCGACGCCTGGTTCACGTACCCATGGGTCGATTCGGAGAGGCAATCGAGCAAGCCAAGGCTGTTCTCTTCTGTATGTATGCCTATCATCTTTTGCGATGTTCCTCATCTAACGCGTTTTATTTCCTTAACAGTGGCTAGCGATGACAGCAGCTACATTACGGTTCGTTCGCAATGGTGTCCTCAATCCCTTGAGGCCCAGTTCACTCACCTTCCCTATCGTATTCCATAGGGAACGGACTTTGTAGTTGACGGAGGCATCTCCAGCGCATACGTCACTCCTCTTGGGGAGCCCCTTCTCCCTCCACCCGTCGGTCTCGCGCCGAAGTAACCACTTCATTCTTTTGTTATTCATTGTTACTAGGAATAGCTTTCGCTTGAATGCTCGTCGTTGTTCTAGATTGAAGTAGCTCACAATCAATGGAAGTCTCTAAGTCTGGAGAGTCAATACGGGCCTTCATGTAACGAAAGGACCTATTGCGCCGGGGCTGAAAATCCACTGTCATTCGATGCCTTCTTGCCTGGAGGAACGACTCGCCCTCGTCTATTTGACTCCCTCAGCAACCAAAACCCGCAAAGACCAGAAACAGCGGTGCAATCAATTTAAGCACTCGAAGCACGAACCCCTACCAAGCCCTAAAGAGAAGAATTACAAGCACATAACCTAAGGCATCGCAGCTGGCCAGATGATACAAAGAAAATGGAGGCTTGTGGTTGAAATATTGAGCGGGGAATGGCACAACGGAAGACTCAGAATCGGGAACGGAGGGAGTTGGAATACTAAAACAGCAGAAATGGCAATAGGATCCATTTGAGACGGGCCCAGTGCTGAGGCAAAGAGCTCACGTAACAAGCGGGGGAAATGAAACTCGCCCCTGCGAGGTAATCGACGTTCCGATGGTGTTCGAGATACGTCAAAGACGAGATGAAGTCTCAAGTATCTTGAATTCAGATAGACGGATGGTTGGTGGGAGGCGACCTTCTTTCATCTCAGGGCGTCTGGGGAAAAGAAATTCAGGAGACCGCAATAAGTAACAGGTCGACGGGCAGGTCCAATCAGAAACAGGAACCACATCGCTAACCTACCTCTTTTCCCTCAGCGCTCAACTGATTCAGGACGCGAATCACAATATCTGCGCCCTTCTTAACCGAAGGCCTTTCTTCCTCGGCAACGATCCCTTCATGAGTCCATACCGAGTTACTCCGGTCTGGATGCCACCTCCGAACGGCTTCGTGCAGAGCGACTCTAGTCGACAAGTGGAATTCTGTTGGTGCGTGTAACATGAATTCCGATATCGTGATCTTCGTCAGGTCGGCGAGTGTGTTCGGTGGATCGACTGTCGGCCAAGGGAATGTGGCGAAGGTGAACGGAGTAGGTGGTGAGGGCAATTTGCCGGTAATTCGAGCCCAGCCTGCAGCGTATCTCGACCAGGCGGCGCGGAAGCGGGTTTCTTGAGCTGGGTCGATAGGCATGGAGGATGTGGGAGTCGAGGGGATGTTGGTAAAGTAATCACCGTGCAAATCGTGGAATGGAGAGCCCGAGGCCGAGGATGGATTCGTCCTGTTACTTTCAGCAGGTGTAGCCCCATCCGAACGAGATTCTCCGGATCTAATCCGCTCTTGCTCCTTCCGAAGAAGTTCTCGTTCGTATTCGGCTAGCTTCTGAACGCGGCGGCGCTGATCTTGCTTCACTCTTTCGGCAGCGTTGGCCACCCTTCGAGCCATTTCGCGGCGACGCAAACGCTCAGCTTCTTGAGCGGCTTTCAACTGACGCTTCTTTTCCTCGATCTTCTCGTTGACGGATTCTTGTTTCTCGGTTTCATCACTGCTGTTCGGGCTTTCGGAGGTGGCTCTCGGAGGGTTCGGCTGATGACGTCGAGGGTCATAATCGGCTGAATATATTCTCCTATGCTTGCTCTTCCTTGAATCGGAGGCAGTGGGGGTAGAAATGGAACTGGAGAGGTTCATGAGGAACGGGAGAGGTGGTGGAGGTGGCTGGCCGGATTGTAAATTTGCGAGACGAGTCTCCTCCCATTGCTTCAGTTGGAGCAGCTCTTTTTTCAGTCTTTTGATGTGTTCCGACAGTTTGTTGAGTGCAGACACGTCAGATGAGACGGCGTGGAGCAGAGAGGTGTCATAGCTGGCATCACCCGGTTCCTGCGGAGCGGCTGGTGGGGGGGTTGGATAATGCTGCTGTTGACGATGTTGGCGACGTTGAGTAGATACCTGCTTCCTAATATGGTCCCATTGTGAGGTACGCCATGTAGCCCAGCTGGAATGGCTGTCTCGATTGGTGTTGGTGGAAGATGAGGTGCTTCGGTGGGACCCACTCTCTGACTTTGATCCTACGGACATGGAGGGAGACGTAAGTGGGTGGTCGTGGTTAAAGGGAGTTATTTCATTATCAGGCAGCTCGTTTGCGAGTGTTTGAAAACGGTGGAGAGGTCAGAGGGGGGGTTGCATGGGAGGGAAGCAGAGCGCCGATCTGGAGCTGCTACCATTCACTAAAGTCACACCATTTCCCGCGCCTCATCGGAGACCGTCGCAGCCCGATCAAAACAAAACTCCACTCTCGCTAAATGCACAACGCCTGCTATTGGATAAAGACAACTAACCGAGGCCAAGTGATTGGGGTTGGATGGCGGAGGACACCGCTGCCGAGGCGTAACATCCGGGGTGCGCACGTACATCTATCCAAGATACCTCCGATAGCCCTAGTTGCATGATGATAAGGGCCAGGCGGTACCAACTCAAATTCCATCTACTGTTCTCGAGGCCAGCTCAGATCTCTCTCTTCCTTGTTCCATCCGATTGTGGACCTAGCATAGCTTCTTCAAATTGACCCAACGCGATGCGATATACTAGAGCTAGGATGGAATGGGACAACACAGAGTGACCCCGCGTCGGCACCGCACTGAACGTCGGTGGGAAATCCCCATATATAACTATCTCGGCGATCCAACTCTCCCTCTTCGACACCTCGATCCCCCACTCTTGGAATGGCCACTACAGGACGTTAGTTATCGCTTGACAACGAGAGATCTTCTACTCCCACTGAATTTCTCTCTCTCTAGAGAATTCGAGTCTTGTCTTCGAAGGGATCGATGGAAAGGAGTGCGAAGATTTTGTTGCGTCCCTTGAAGCCATCGCGTTCGACGAAGGATGGTCGCAGCAGCGTATGGTCCTCTATGCACGTACTCGGTTAAGGGGGAGCGCTCTCCGGTGGTTCGCCACCGTAGATCCTTCAATACAGTCCGATTGGGGCCTCTTTTTGCAAGCTTTGCTCAATCGGTACCCTTCAGTGGAGTCTACCCGAAAGGCCTCAACCGACGCTTCTAGCTTGTGAGGCATGCTTTGGGTGCATACTGAATTAACGCTGACCTGCTTGGCCACGCCCATTCTCTAAACCAGCGGTCCGGCCATCCGTAAATATGATTCGTCCATACCAGGACCAAACATTGGGTTTCTCCGGGTGGTTAATGAAGAAGGGGCGGCAGGTCCTTACTACATCTGGCGGGGGCCTCCCCCTGAATATGCCATGAGGGACGGGACATCCTACAAGCAGAATAATACCTCACAATATGTTACTATTCACCGCCAAGAGGCCCTAGTAGTTAACTTCGTTGCTTTGTCAAATCCTCACCAGATCGGCTGCCTAGTAAGCCAAAACTTGCCCCCGCACAGTGTTAGTATGGTCCTAATCCGTGACTAGAACTTTAGCGACGGCTCTACCGATCTGGCATTGCAATACCAGCCTTGGGATCGCAAGTTGAGTGTAGGGGGCTTGGAAAAGAATGTGTTTCTGATTGATGAGCACTACATCACGACAGCTACTACAATCTTTGTGGTACTAAAGGTGTTACGAAGATCAAAGACTCCGATGTGTATGGCAGCTACTCGATCTCAAGCATTTGGAATATCCTGGCAGATGGTAGTCTTCAGGCTACTTTATCCGGTTGGTTGATAAGCCTAATTCCACTGTACTCACCTGTTCAACGACAGTCTACAGTGATTGACAAGAATTCATACGACAATCGGACCCAAAAGTACACGAGAAAAGAGGAATTCGCAACGACCGAGGTTCATCTTGATACCTCGGCTACTTTAGTTGCCTTTGTCAAACCTGGGACGTTGCTCCCTCAGGACGATCCGAAGCGTAATGAACAACTAGGCCGCTCTTACTACAAGGCTGTGAGCTGGTTATTCTTGGAACTCGTTTCGCCGCCCTCCATGCAATCCTTAACATTTTTTGTTGCCTTGTTTGATAGCGAATCGTCTTCGAACCGTTGTGAACTTCCTGCGTTGTCTGCGCAGTTACCAGCTGCTAGCCTCAGGGGAACTCGCCTTAATACGCCTCGTTTGTATAATATTGAATTAAATTCCCAGGTTTTCGTGCCCAGATAGATCTACTAAGTTCATAAAGTGGAGTTCCACGTTCCTGAGTTTGCTACCCAATCTACGACCAGACCAGGAACCTAAGCCGACCTGTTTATCGAGTCGGAACCAGGACAGCCGAACAACTTCGAGAACAACGCTGTCCGAATCCAGGTGCAGCGTTCAGACACGGGTCTACGAGCTTCCTGGCGTTGCCAAGTAAAACCAACTTGTCTCTCATAAAGACACGTACCCAATGGACCGAGTATTGGTCATACTCTAGAGCCAGAGCTACTCGTTCTACGAAATGTGTGCGGGGTTCGGAACCGATAAGCCGGAGTTGCAATGCGGACTGGCGGACTCAATCCTGCAGG
>WSUI01000038.1:0-70923 GCA_019633595.1 Tulasnella sp. UAMH 9824
ATACACATCTGTAAGTAGCGTCGTTGCACTTTTAGCCTTGCGATCTACATCTGAAACGCAAGGCACCTCTTTCCCTCTCCCCTGCTGCTGGTTGGGTGGTTGGTGGTGCTGGCAGTACAGTCCCTTTGTGTCTGTGCTGTGTTGCATCGTGCCTTCACTCTTCCGGAGAATATAGCATTCCAAAAGGAAAAAACGTATGTAATCGACGCGTTCGCAATGTGATGTGGTCGAGAAGCTCTACACATCATTTTTTTTCCTTCTCTCGCTGATACCCTTATCCCCCCCCTCCAATCCCTATCATTCGCCCACATTCGCTTTTTTTTTTGTTGGTAGCGGGAAAGGGCTGTACAGTATTAGGAAACCGGCACTTGTGTTCAATCGGTATGTGTTATTGTCGGCGTTTTTTCCCGCTTTGGATCCCTGTTATTCGGAGGGGCAGGAATGCCGGCGGAAGAAACCGTGACGCCACTTGGGTTATAAGAGCGTGCCGCTCCCACGGTTTTCTCTCGATTTTTCGGGATGCACGGAAGGGTGCAACGCCGAGCGCCCGAACCCGAGGGAAATACCCAATATCGGACGGTCAGGGAGAGGGAACGTGCCCTCTTCTCCCAGCCATTCCCTAGGTTCCCCCTCCCTCTCACTTCAGTTTCGTTTTTTTTTTTTCTACGCTCTCTCCTTACTCTGACACGCTGCATTATCCCTTGTCTGGCCTGCCTGCACGCATCCCCTTCCCCCGGGGTTACATAACAGACTTTGCAATCCCATATACCCCCCCTCCCTTTCCCTCCCCATTTTCTCCTCATCTTTTCTCTCTCTCTCCCTCCCTCACACTCTCTCCTCCCTCTTCGGAATCGCCTTCGCCCAGCGTTCTCGAAGATTAACCAATCCTCTTTTGTCGTCGTCAGCTGCTTGACCGCATCCTCACGAAACGGCAGAAAACCTCTCTTCGGGCCCCCAGTACAACCCCCCACTCTACTACCGCGCGCGGCCAATCGTTCACTCGACGTCGCCCGTCTTACAGTACTACCTACTCTCCTTCCCCCCAGTCTGCTTCATCCCACAAACTCGTCGCACTCGACGCACCCACACTCTCTCTTTTGACTCGTTTTTTTATCTTCTCGTCTCGATCTCTCGTCGTTGCAATTTCAACCGACGCCCACACACTCATTCCACTTGCCCTCCCCTCACCAGCCCACCCTATACCAGCAACCCGCTCCCGCCTATTACCTCAACCCCTCCGTTCGTCTTTTCTGACTTATTTGCCTTAACTATTTCTGGTGAGTTTGGACGTTACTCGGGGCAGGGCCGTGCTGGCAGCAGGCATTGCTCGGGCCGTCGCCTTCTTCCGAATGATAGTGGCTGATCCGTACGGTTGTTCCTTGTCTCGCAGATTCCCTCCTCTCCCAAGTCTCTCGTCTTTGAAGGTGAGGCGCTCGTTTCTTTGTACCGTTCCCTTTCCACCTTGCCATTTCCCTGCATCGCAATTGCCCCCGCCCAGTCGACATTGGGATTTCACGAAACGGCACGAACGCCACTGCCCGTGCAAAGTTGCCTCGTGCACGGTGACCCGACGCAGTGGCTCTGCTCAGGGTCATGGGCAGGAAAGCGTATTTCCCCGGAACTTGGGTATTCTTTTTTTTTGGTCCCAAAGTTTCGTTTTTTTTGCCCCCTTTTTTATTTTCTTCATTTCCTCTCTTTTCCATTTTTTTTTATTCCTGTGTGAGCCTTTTGCGACCCTTATTTTCTCTTCACATCTCGGCTCGAAAACCCAACGAGACGTTGAGCGAAGAGGCACACAGACGAGAGCTCGATGACAACCGAAAACAAAATGTGAAGGGCAGATTTCGAGGGATCGGGCGTGGGACCTTGGATTTTGTCGTCCAGACTCTGACTGCCTCTTCATCACTCACTCCCATCCCATCGCTTCGTCGTCGTCCTCCCTCTCTCTTCACCTTCCCCCCCGTCCACTCCCTCCTCTCTCTCTTCTTATTTTTCTTTTCTTCTCATTGGGATCGGGGCTTTTACGATTTTGGATTGGCCGGTGGAAAGGGACAAGCGTCTCGTCGTGGACTGGCCTGGGGACTGACTATCGGGTGTGTCCGTCGTGTTATATAGTAAACTCAATCGCCGGCCTCAAATTCAAGTGAGTAGTTGATCAACAACAACATCTCTTCCTCCTCCCATCCGTGCCATGTCGTTTCGTATGCGTCCGGTTGCGCTTCAGACTGGGTGCGGGCCTTGGGGGGACGCGCTCTTATACGAGAGCGGGAGACGCGATTGGGAAGGGTCTCTTCTCTTATCCCAATCACTCTCTTTTGCCTCAGCAAGCGTCTATCCCTCTCGTCCCAGCAGTCCCCGCTCTGTCTTTATTCCATATTTATTATCTTTCCAGTCATTCCCTTTTCCTAATACGTTACATCTGCGATGGCGTCTTCTTCCTCTTCTTCTCTTCCCGTGCCCCAACCTTCTGGTCTCGCGAGCCGTAGACTGACCGCTCGTGCTCTTCCTTCCCTCGTAATTCCTCCTCCTGCCACCCTCAAACCCGCTTCCGCAAACGCGTCTCTCCTCAACCTGCCCACCTCTACCAACCATCATCATGGCAATAATAACAACGACTCCCCACCCGCGCTCATCACCCCCGCCATGGCCCACTTCCCGCCCGTCTGTCCTCCAGCCCCGGCTCCTCAGACACACAGACAGCTTCATCCGCTCCCAACCATCGTCCTTCCAGATCTTCAAGCCGACGATAACCACCACCATCACCTCAACAACCCACCTGCAACCGCAAACCCTCTCGTAACCAACTCTCACAACATGAAGGCTCAACCTACCACCACTCTCACCTCCGCTCGCGCCCGGGTCAACACCGTGTACCCGCCGAGCAAGCGCGCCTTGTCTTACAACAACGCCCAGCGCCAGCCGGGCTTGTCTCCCAAGAGCATGGCGGTCGCGTCGATCCTCAAGAGGAAAGGGATGTCTTCGCCGAGACCTCAAACTCAGAGGACCTCCTCGTCTTCTTCTGCGGTTAAGCAGGCTACCCCACCTCAACCAGCGCGAGCCCGTATCTCGCAGCAGGCTCACGAAAGGGCCCTCGCTGCTCAGAGGAACGCGGCTCTCGCTCAGCGCCAAGCCACTAGGCTCAACCATCTTGGCTCTCTCGATCGAGGCATTCAGTTGCTTCTCGAGGAAGAGTATCGCGAAGATGTCAAGGCTTGGATGTTGGAGAAAGAGGTAAGTCTTGGGGACGTTACGGGAAAAAAGCGAGTTGCTGACCCTCGGTTCCCTTTGCCTTTCGTAGAAACAAACCCTCGCTAGCGCTTCCGCCATGGACCAGCAACCCGAACTCCAGTGGCATATGCGCAGCCATCTCCTCGACTTCCTCATCGAGATCCACCTTCACTTCCGCCTCCGCCCCGAAACCCTCTACCTGACTCTGTCCATCCTCGACCGCTACGTCTCCCGCCGCATCGTCTACAAGAAGCACTACCAGCTCGTCGGCTGCGTCGCTCTCTGGCTCGCCGCCAAATTCGAGGACGCCAAGGAGCGCGTTCCCTCGGTCCGCGACTTGAAGGAGCTGTGC
This sequence comes from Tulasnella sp. UAMH 9824, assembly GCA_019633595.1. NCBI lineage: Eukaryota > Fungi > Basidiomycota > Agaricomycetes > Cantharellales > Tulasnellaceae > Tulasnella > Tulasnella sp. UAMH 9824. Next base: position 3,581 of record WSUI01000038.1, read on the forward strand.
CACGGCGCCTACCAGGAGGACGCTTTCGTGCAGATGGAATTCCACGTCTTGACCACCATCGACTGGGACTTGGGTCACCCGACCGCCGAGTCCTGGTTGAGGGTCCTCTGCACCGAGACGCACTTACCCTCCACCCTCGGAATGAGCTTTGGCATGTTCGGCGCTCAGGGCGCTTTGGGTCTCGTTGATGGAACGCCCTTTGAGGATACCCGTACCCAGCATGTGGCGAGGTTCTTGATGGAGATGACGCTTTACGGAAGAGATTACATTCAGTTCGTGCCGAGCACCATCGCTTTAGGTGCTCTTGTTCTTTCCAGGCACATTTGCGGCAAGCCCAGACGAGTGAGTATCTGAGGTGTTCGCGATATCCGCTGCAGAGTGCTGACGATCGCCTTTTCGCTTGATGCTCATTAGCCACAAGACGAATCCCCCGCAGTCCTTCAGATGATCTCCCTCCTCGACTCCACCCTGTCCCAGAACCTCGACTCCGTCTCCCAGACCCTCGTCAAGAAGTACTCGTACGCTTACTACTCCAAGGCTTCTGGCGTCGTCGTCTCCTTCTACCTCCGCGGTGGCCGCTTCACCTTCAACCCCGCTCCCGCCACAACGATCGAAGTGCCCGAGTCCCTCTCCACCAACGTCGTCTCCGTAGACGCGCTCCGCACCGCCGCCGCCCAGGCCTCCCGCAACACGCAGCAAGTCCCCGTCACTCCGACCCGCGAGCGGATGGACCTGCAGTGGGGCAGCGGCCGCACCGACGTTGAGGAGACTCCCGGTCTTGTTCGCAGCGACTCGAGCTCGTCGGTCGTCGGCATGGAAGTCGAGGACGAGGCGGACGAGGTCATGAGCACGAGGAGCTTCAGCCACCCCAGGGAGTTGGAGGAGATGGACGACGAGGAAGACGATACCGAGGACGACGATCACGTCGAGGTCGTTGACCAGGATGACGATGAGGACGAGTTGGACGGCGCCGGTGTTCATTACGCTTCGGCAGCTGCGACCGCGAACATGCTCCACGTTCCGTCGGACGAGCTCGAGAGCCTCCCGATCACGCCGACCACTCCCATGTTCCAGCTCGACCCCTTCGGCAGCGCCCAAGCTCACGCCGCTCAAGTCCAGCAGCAAGCCGTCGTCCAGGTCCAGCATCACACGACCAAGGATAAGGAGAACCTCGCACCCACCGTCAACGGCGGCGCCGCTGGTCACCACCAGTACCTGCACGCCTCCAACGCCACCGGCCACTTGCCCTGTGCGCCGATGATGCCGTCCAACGTGGGCGTGATGGTCGAGAGCGGCGAGGAGAACATGCCGGGCAGCGAATACCGTCAGGCTTTGTTGGCTATCGTGCCATAGTTTCATATTTGTTCCAAAAAAAAACAACCGCACGATTATGCCTTCAAATACCCTTATGCCTGTTCGTTCGCTTATGCCCCCTGCTTATGCCCTCGCCGTTCCCTCCCTTCGTCCTTCGTCTTCGTCCGCCAACATACCTCTTTTTTTCGCACTTCGTCTTCACGCCTGTATCATATTCGTCTACGCGGCTCGCTACTCCCCCGGGTTCGCTTCAATAACAAAATACAAAAGGGCTCAAAATCCGAAATACCGCCTTTGAAGTGAAAAAAAAAGAAAGCCACCAAAAAAGAAAGAACAAATTCCAGCTTCGGACTCTTCAAAATATCCAACTCGTTTCAGCGTCTCTCTCTCTCTACTCGCCTCGACTCGTCATATGCAATCCTTTCAATACTGTTCTTATACTCCAATTCCTCCACCTTACATCTTTCACCAAGAAACACAAGCTCGCCTCGCTACTCGAAACCGCTGTCGGCTTTTTTTTTCTTTCTCATCCCATTGGGCAACTGGTCGGATCCACGGATCTTTCTTGACTCGAGGTGTTCAACTTACCTGCCACTCATCATCCGAGGTGAGCGGGGCCATCCGGGCTCTCGCCTCGTCTGGTTAACCTCCCCTTTCGTCGATGATGGACAACCACCAGATAGCCGTTTCTCCTTTCTTGTTTTTTCTTGCCTTTTCCTCTCAACCAACAGTAAAGCTCGCAATTCCCTCATCGTTTTCCAACAATCGTCTTCTTTCTTGCTACCTTTACTACATCCATCGTCCTTTTTTCTTTCTTTTCCTTCCCTTGTTCTTTATTCTTCACCTTACCTTGTGTTCATTTTCTTCTCTGTGGTTATATACTCGCATTTTTCTTTCTTTTCCGCCACCCCTTTGAAATATTCTCCGTTTCTCGGACACTTTTTTTAACCACCTTTCCTTTCTTTGCCCCTCAACCATTCGAAAGCATTAATCCAGTCTATCCTGTTTTAGTCGTCGTCTCGCTCGTCTACATCAGTTGTGTTGCACCGTAAACCTATTCGTGACCATCAGATTCTTGTGTTTTCGAGAAAGAGCGGCAATCGCACTTTGCGTGAACGAGAGACATTGAACTTCAGCTGCGCCCGCCTTCGATCGTTGCACTTTGGGTGTTCGTTCCAGGAAGTTGGGCCCCAGCCTTGAGGCGAAAGACTAGAAGTCTGATCCCGCGACACATCGACGACGCTTTGGGATGGGCCTCTCCCGGCTTTGCCGTGATACTATGTATTGAGTACTCTTCACCTCTTGATCGCAAGCACATTTCGGATCTTTTCTTTTACCAGCCACAACTTGATAATGTGGAGGCTGGTTGATTTCACGCCCTCGATCGATCCAAGCTCCAAAGAGTCCTTTCGCGATGGGCCCTCATCACCAGCCGTAACGTCATTCTTCGCTGCGGAGGCTACATACCGCAGAGTTGAGACGCCGTTTTGAATTATCGATTCCCCTCTCAGGCACTACGACTGATGGTTCTACGCTGATCCTGTGGATTTCTCCGCGAAATATAATCTTCTTAGTGCAAGGGGGATCACCTTAATGGCAATTTCATTCAGCCTTAGTGCAAGAGAAAAAAAGAAGTGAAGTAGAGTCGAGGAAGACTAACTATCGTTGCATGGGCAGTGTGGAGAACTGTGGAAGGGAAAAGGTTGAATTGTGTCCAAATTCTTGGGGCTTCTCGTTGCCCTCAGAGGTGTGATGTCGTTGCTGGGGGGAAAAAGGTCGATGCCCAGACCTCTCTCCCCTCACTAACCGTCACGAATCGCGATACGCACCAGATACGACCTAGCACCGCTGTATTTTTTTACTTGGGAGTCCGGAGGTTGAGGACTTCTGGCCGGGTGCACCGATGCCCGGGCGCTTGCAGCAGCCTCAGGCGTAGTCGGAGACGGGAGTCGTACGAGAGAAATGACACAAAGGTAAGACATGCGTGCCGAGACCGAGGTGAGATGCCCTCTTGGCTGTGGAACGATCAAGACCTTTCTGCCGAGTAGGCGGCAGGGGTCGATGACTCGGAGCCTGCCTCTCTCACCGATGCTTATTCTGGTATTTGCGGTTGCAAAACACCCTCTTGGACCACTTTCTGGCGACTCCTAGAGGACATTATGCTTCGCCGCTGAAGCCCAACGATGGCTCTGCTGTCCAGATTAATATTTTGTAGTCCCCGGTTCAGAACTCCACTATTCCGCTCCAGTGGGTCTCTCCTCCTTTGCTGTGACTTGGCAGTTAATCTTGCACAAACGATGATCGAAGATGAAGACGTTCTATTCACCTCGATGACCGGCACTTACCGCCTTTACTCCCCGGAATGCTCTCGAATTCATGCTAGATTGCTCTTTCTACCTGCAATTTGGGCCCCAAATTGTTTCCCCTCATTTCCCAACGAGCTCCGTGCCAGTAAAACTATTGTCTCACGAGAAAACCGCTCGTCGTTTCTGATCCAGCTTCTTGGCGCTATGGACCGCCTTTAGCTGCTCGTGAGCATCGACAGGGGAGACCCGGACGTCCATACTTACGCAAGATATATCTCTCCCACCTCGTTAATGGGTATCAAAAGTATTGGGTGCGATATTTAAGAAGTTCGCAGCGATGCTATGGCGAAAATCGCCTTTTCGTCTGGACCGATTCGTAGTCCAGGGCAAGGGGCTGAAGGGGGCCCGTGGTGCTATGGAGCTAGAGACCAATAGTCCTCTTCCACCCCTTGACATACACCACGCAGAATAGCTGCACTACTGTCCTAGCTGTATTTTCTCGCCTTCTTACTGGCGACTCTCGCTGTCCTTTGACCGTATGTGGTCTTTGTGCTGATCCCATCCCTCGCAAACCGAGACTCACGTCCAACTCTTGTCCTCTTCATGGTCTGCCCTTCCAGGGCTTCAAAGATAAGACTAAATAAAACTGGGACTCTCCTTACACTGATGAGCTGTGTTACCTCGACGATCCGGAAGTTCTTCGAGGTTCATTCAATGGATGAGCGACCTCTAGGTCCACCTCTGGCATGGTACACAGTCGCCGTGCGGCCAACCCTTTCCGCACCCAGCCATCAAAGTCAGAATCTTTGATAGCAATGAAGAGAGCACTTTCGCATATTCGTGTTTGATGTCGAGGGTACTATCGAACCTTGAATATGGGAAGAATGCAGACCGTCGCCGTAGTAACTTCCCTACGCTTGAAATCCTCGGTCACAAGGAGCGCATCAAGGATGCCAAGTATGAGCGACGAGCCTCACAAACCATTTACGACTGACTTTTATCCTTATCTGCTCCATCTCGTGGAGGACAGTTGAAATCAATCCTGGGGGCCTGCATCCGGTTGCAGGCCGTCGACGGAAATGGCAAGCTCAGGAAAGCAGGAATGATTTTACTCGGGGCTCAAAGCGTTGCTACGCTCACAAGATACATTCATGTACTAGTATTCTAATTACGCCATTTATTGCTTGATTAACTCTGGCAAGAATCCGGTGTTAGATTTCAACCAACTGTCACGTCTGATGGCGGTTTGACAGCGGCTAGGGTCACTTTCGACGCGCATGGTTATATCGTGTACGGGCTCCCCAGCTTATACGATGCTCGATTGTATGCCTCGACGGGCGGCAACCTCATATCGGAAAACCTTCATGGTTGATCCGGCTCACTCTGACCATCGCTTTCAACCCCCCAGGTGAAGCACTTGGCTGCCTCACACTCGCAAGGCCATGAGGTCCAGTTTCGATGATGCCTTGGGAGTAGTATGCCCTTATCGCCTCTCTCTGGGGTTTCTGGTACACGAGCCCTACGCCCGATTACCCCGCAAGGGCGCAGATAAGCACAACGGAGCAGTGTTGACGCATTTCGGGCCCTCTTTAATGTGTAAGGGAGGAATGTATCCGTTTAACTTGGGCGGGGAAGCCGAACCAAGTGTTTCATCGCTGTTCGCCCCCATTGTTCTTACAGCGGCATAATAGCATTTCAATGCAACGGAAACAAATATTCGGCGCTTGGACGGCATTCTCGTCTCCTAGCATGCCATTCTTTGTTAGTCGAGCGAAGCCCCGGGCTTCGTTACTCTAGGCCAACCCTTCCGTACTAGCGACCTCACGACCTCAGATCCACCAGCCTTGAATGATTCGCAATAGCCTCGTAGAACAGAAAAAAGATAGTAAGGCGATAGGGATGTTCTATGCATTTGTTGTCTGGTGAACAAGTGTGACTGAGCCGGGAGTTCTCCCAGCCGACAAAGTGACGGCTGGTTTAGCAATGCAATAACAAAGAGTGAACTCTGTCTTGCCTTTGGGAGAAAGCTCTTATAGCCAAGATCACCGCTTAGAGAGACGACGCATTATCAAATTCCTAGTTTTGATGACGTGGAGGCCGACGACTACGCGAGCTCGCCGCCCCAATCTGGGGATTGCGAATAGGATTCGATCAATTCAAAAGAAATTGACCCATATGGGGCTAACAGTGTAATAAACAGCAGGCTATGCATACCGTACCCATTGACGGCGAAGTCGCTGATTAAAGCGACGAAAATGGAAGGCAGCGAGCTAGATTTGCCATCGCCATGAGGCTGCCGATCGTCAGCCTCGTGGACTCGAGGACTGCAACGTGAGTCACTCCACGTCTTAAAGCTGTGCTTCTAGAGGCACTATGAAGAAACATTAAGCTCTTTAGTCGATGGCGATGAGCCTTTGTAATCTTATCTTATCACTTCATGACTTGAGCCATGTCGGTCGGAGCTTCGCGATCGGAGGTGGTTCGTTCCCGTCCGGATGCCTGCGGACGAACAAAGTTCGCAGGAAGGTTTGATCTTGGGCAAAGGTCAGCCGGAGAACGCAGAACTAAATTCCCATTTTTGGGTAGTGCGGCCTCTTAAGCCTCTCGGGTTCTCCCGGGGGCGCTTCTCGGAGAGAAAGCTCTGAATGCCTTAATTAGGCAATAAGCCAAGCGTCTCGCCGCTGCGAAAGTTATGAGTAACACGTTGCATTATATTTGGCGGATGTTCAAAGCGGCAATCGAGAAATTTCCTCAGAGGCGGTATTGCAGATATGCGTCTGCGCCGGGCACAGCGAGCTTGGGTCCGAAATCTTGAGCTAATGCACGGAAGACGTTAAAGGAGGATCTATTAGAGCTCGTAGAAACAGATAAGAAGATATATCCGAGGTAATGGTTATTGCCGTGGACCAAATATGACGACACGGGGCGACTGTAAATTCCTCCGCGGCCGGTCGCTTCGGATATGGCGCTGACGTATTTTGAGGCGTGTTACCACTTTACTGCGGACAAGGAGGGCTCTCTCGGCATCCCTGAGTCGAATAAGATCGAGCAATGGTGAAGGGTTCTGCCACTGTCAGGAATCCGATCGACCTGCGTAGGGGGTGCCTTGCCGCAAGGTTGCGTATAAAGCACTGAAAAAGGTTTTCACATGCTTCCGACGTGCTGTGATACACAGAATACTATATCATAGTGAAGAATAATGATGCGTGCCCTGAGTGATAAGATTTCTTCGCACACGAGTCGACAATGTATAGGCTGGAAGGGAAGACGAAGTTCGTAACCGAGTGACGATGGAGAGCAACAAATCGTCCCATTCGCCTTGAGGTACTAGAAAAGAGAAATAATATTCTGGGTGTAAAAGACACCTCCAGGATCGTTCTCACTGACGCGGCCAAAAGTTGATGTGACTCGACGCCACGGCTGGCTTCAGCCCCGGGCCCTGCTTCGCTACCCGTTACGATACCCTAGAGCCAACTTGTTCCACGTATGGCGCTGATAGGGGTACGTAAAGAAAACCAAGACAAGAGGAAAGGAAATTAGGAAAGCTCCGTTTGAGTATCCGTCCGTGAAGCCCTATTCATTCAGCAAACTTGGCCGAGACCAGCGTGCGTCATTTGACGTTTAAAGCCAGAGAGTACCCATTAGAGACACCGAGAGAGATGATTACAAAAGGGGTTCTGAAGTTTCCATTGATTCGTGTTGGTAGAGAGATACTGGAAACGTGGCTTGCTCTTGTCCGATGGAAAGCTCCGATGAGCGATCCAAATCCGGCCGTAGACAACTTACCAAATTCATCTCAAACCCGCAAACCTTGGCTAGTTGGCGCTTACGACGTGGATGCGCTAAGTATATCGTCTCTGACTTGTGCGGGCCCACGCGCAGGGGCGGGAATGATTAGATTTCATTTCGCTGTCCGCTACTGCACCGACCCGACCGGTCTTAGATAACCATGCGCGGGGAAAATGAAAAGTGGAAAAAGCACAATAACGAAATCCCCCCGACCTTGTCATGTGGCCGCTATTAAACTTAAAACTACTCACATTGTGGCCAAGAGCAAACTAGGACGATTTTGTGGGCGTTTGATGGCTTCCGAGTCCGAGCGATGAGCCCAGAGATATTCCGATAATGACCGTGAGTGTCCAGACCGCCGGAAATAGTGGTAGGTTGGACGTTGTCATAGGGATAAGAGCAAAAGATGAGCTCATGACTTTGAACTTTTCTGAGCCGAGGCGTGAATACTGGAAGGTGTTAAGGTGGGTTCGGGCCGGTCGGAACCGGCAAATAGGGTCGCGGTATCTTATCGACCTTGCCTCAAGTCCGTGTTCGAAGTTCGCCTCATCATAAACGATTATACGGTGACGTCTGGAAGCGACTGGAAGTCGTAAAACTGGCCGAGCACTGCTTCCCCACAAATCGTAGGACGGGTTGTTCTTCTTGGAGGAGCTCGGCGTGGAGTTGCTTTGGCGAGCATGGCCGATCAGTTGGAATCAAGTGTCCACATTCGGTAATCCAACGTGCAACTGCCTATTTGGTATAACAAGTTCAACATACGCTATTCGGGAAGCAAAAGAGCCGAAAACCAATCAGCATATGAGTCAATAATGCAATAGGAAAATTCTGAGCGACACGTTTCATGAACAAAAGATGTCCCCTCACGAGGGATCAGGGGAACTGATGGCAACGATAGCCTTGACACTCACTCACTAAGCCATTCTTCGAGATGACCATCTATTGTCGGGTCCACATTTGATACTCGTATCTGGTCCCGCGTTCCTCCTGTACCCCTTCCGATACCTGTAAGCCAGTCCACTCCTCGAGCTCTTTATGCGACGAGGGCTTCCATCGGCTATCGAGGCCTTGGAAATCCGGGAAGAACACGTCACATTCCGGGTAAGACGGGGATAGCACACGTGTAAGCAAGATTCGGTTGACGAATGGTAATGGTTCTTGGGAGGAGGAGCTGAGGTTGAGGGCCTCGGCATATATGGACGCTCCACCGATGATGAACGTCCGATGGAGGGATATGGATTCCGATGGTAGAACGTCCTGGAGCGAGCCAAGCGCTGAGGCCAGAGAAGGCCGGAGGATGGCGAGACTGGATGTGGGGGAGTTAAGGCTTGATTGGGTAGGAGGTGGCAATCCGCTATGTTGGGGATGAATGGGTCAGTCTTGTTTTCTCCCAGAGGGGCGAATCCAAAACAAAATAGTGGAAGCGTGCGTCATGGCACACTGCGCAGGTCTCGTCACAAGGGCGATTCGCCCTTCCTTTGTATTGCGCGGGGTAATTAGATAGCAAGATAGAAACGTCGATGGGTCTCGAAATGGAATCGATGGGCAGTGAAGGATGCAAGGCTATCAGTGGCATATGAAGAGGACCTCTGGATTTTTCCACTCACAGGTCGTATTCGGGCTGGCGACTGACGACGACGTTGAGCCTGTTTTTAAGAGGGCGGAACTTCGGAGGGATTGACTCCCAGCTCTTCCTGCCCATGACGACCGCGTTGATGCCGCGCTCGGGGGCCTTCGAGGTTACTTTGGCAAAGTAGGCCATTTCGTTTGGGAGCCGCCACGGCAGCGCACCGCTGTGGCCAATGCCATTGGTAATTGTAGCGGCGACAATGAGAACGAGTTCCATGGGGTGTGTGGTGGTCGGGAGTTGAGGTCAAAGAGGTGGACGATGGATGGGTTGTTTACAGCCAAAGCGAGGCCAGCGGCGAGGCTGGAGACCCCTGGTACCACTCGATCATCCGATTTCCAACCACCAGTGCACGACTTCACCCTCGGATTCAGCCGTCGCGGCAATCAGCTCCAACTGCCCATGGGAAGCACTTCGCAAAAGCATCGACAAAGGACTCTGCATCTCCTCCGAGGGGGGCAAGCCAGCAAAAAATGGTGTCATCGTCGTCACCGCCAGACGCCCGAAAACGACGATCTTAGCCCTGTAAAACGTACTGCTCGCATATGATTGTGGCAACAATTAGACATAGCACGAAGGCCTTCTCTTGAATCCTAAACTCTAACCACTCAGAGCGACGGTTTGGAGGCTGCGCCCTGAACGGCGGTCTTCCGGTAGCCGGGGGCTTCGTGATGGTGTGTCGGTACTGAACACGAGGCAAGAATCCGAGAGGCATGGCTTTTTGTTTTAACGTCGTACTAACCGCAATCGTAGCGTAATATTTGCCCTAGGACCCTTTTCATGAGCTCCAGTTTACAGGAGTGCTGAGAGATGAGGAGCGTGCCCGCGGGATTGACCTAATACTGTCTCCGGCCCCCTCCTCCCTCCTTCGAATCGCTAACGCTTTGTTGGCTCCCAACCACCTACTTTTCCTCCTGCGCTCGCCTGTCTACTATCTCTCCCTTCCGCCCCTCTCTTTCTTTACGACCTCTCTCCTCGCAATTGGTGAGTCTGATGACCTCCACGAACGCTAGCTGTGAGTCCCACTAGCCGAACTGACAGTGCTCTCCCGTTCCGCGCATCGTTCTCACCACAGCCACCCTTTATATTCCCGGGGGACGTTAAATCTCGCCCCTCCTACCAGCCAAAGTAAAAGCTTATAATCCCCAGCACCACAGTTCACGACTTTACGGCGTGCTCGTCGCTACGACCTTCGCACTCGAGACTCCATCTAGCCTCACGTCTAAAACACGATCGAAGGCCAACGCTACTAAAAAAATGAATCCTGTCCCACGTCCTCCGGTAAACCTTCTCGGGTTGCACACGAAAGGATACACAACCACGTCAGGTGGTATCCCTACCCAGCAACAGTCTTATACGGGCACGAGCTCTCATGGTCACCAGCGATCCGCGAGTGCAGGTGGCATCCCTTACCAGCAGAAACCTCATCAGGTGGTCTTCACAACTCAAGCCCCAACGACCATGTCCCGACCCTCTCTTCAACATCAACCCGCCTCCTTCGTCGCTGCGCCTCACGCCTCCAACCGTTACGCCTTTGTAACGGCAGGAGCTCCTGGCGCTACCTCGGCCTCTCCAATGGTCATGGTTCCTACTGGCGCTCCTCAGCGTTACGTGACCACGGCCGCCCCTGGCGTCGCAGTCCGTTCATCTGCCCCCGTTCCCGCTGTCCACAGGATCCAAGCAGACGCAGGCATGAGGGGCTCACATGGTGGTAGCTCGTATCGCCCGAGTCGCTCTGCCTCGTCCGACTCTGCCGCTCGTCACCGAAGCATGCCTGCTCCAGCACCTGTCGTCCAAACCCCCTACATCCCCCACCGTGCGGTTCCACCAGTCGACTCCGACACCAGTGACGCCGAGGACGACACCTACACCCAGAGTGGTTATGGAGCACCTATCCCCGGTGTTCCGCGCATTCTCAGTGCTACCAACACGGGTACCAGCAACACCGCCGCGCCTCAGCCTCGACCTATCATGCGCAAACGCACACAGTCCTCCGCCTCCGCCGTCCATTTCACCCCCGACAACCTCTTCCTCACCTTCCCCTCCGCTCATACTATGAAACTCGCCAACATCCCCAAGTTCGGCTCTCCGTCGCTCATGCGCGCACTCAAGGAAAAGGTCCTCACCATGTGGCTCCCTGGTATCGTGTACCAGAAGGAAGGCAGGGGCGAGTACATCGTTGGCTTTTCAGGCCTTGAGGGAGCAGCGCACCCTCAGGGACGCGGTTACGAAAATGGATTAACAGATGCTGATCGAAAGAATTGGGGCATTTGGACTGCCAGAGGGTCTGAAGGTGTCGCGTGAGTAATTTTTCTTGAGGATTTTCCTCGTGTTTTTGGCATGCCTTAAACTGACTTCCGCACCCTCGCCCTCATCAGTGCACTGCGCCTGCTCACCACCTTATTTTCCACGTTCGCCTCTCAGGGATTCTCGTACCTAGCCTCCCTTCATTGCCTCCCGCCGCAACTCATCTTTACATCCACGCCAGCCGATGTCTCCTCGCGGTTCCTGGCGATCGAGATTTCCGTCACTCCCTTGCAAAGCAAGAAGCAGAAGGTTCCCGTCACTGACCCCGACACCGGGGAGTTCATCCTGGAGAAGAAGGTCAAGATTGATATCTCTCATGTCCGGATCCGCTGTGTCGACTTCCCCGATGACGTCTTACGCACCGTCGTTGGTGCGGTGCGGAACACCGGCAGGGAGGGGGCTGGAATCAATACCTCTGTGAAGAAGAAAGGTGACGAGGCCGATATCGAGAGAGACGCTCGTGCCTCGCACTTAGGAAACGAGCTGCTAGAGTTTGGTGTTCAAGGAGAGAGGTGGGATATGAAGGGCGTGTACACCCTTGACTCGGTCATCTGCCGCGGCACGGGCAAGCGCGCTGTCAGCAGGAAGGAGTTGGCCCGAAGTCGTACGTACCTCCTTCCATCAGATGACGAATTTGGGCTTACTCTTTCATTCATTATAGGCGCGGAGAAGGCGGCTCATCCAAATATGCCTCAAGTCATTGAAGCCGACACCGATACGCTCCCAGTCCTCCTCAGCCATGTTCTCAAATCCCTCAGCTCCAATGGATTCCGTCTTGAAGCATCCATCCCGTTACCGTTACCCGTCCCTCTCGTCGACCCGTTCTCGCCGTTTGGTCACCAAGCGGCGCACGGCGGTCTATCCGGCTTCATCAACGGTATGTTCCATGACGCTGATGAGGCACGAAGGGGCCACGGTAGGGAAGTATGGATGTTCCGCAACGTTGGATGGTTCGAAGACCTCAGAGACTAAAGTAACAGTGCCATTACGCCTCGCCACCGACATGATATGATACGGCACGAACATGGACTAGAAAATGCCAAAAGGACGCATTCGTCGCGTCGTCCAACTCGAATCAGCTCCCAAAAAAATATTTTTTCTCCCGGTCGCCGTTTTTTTATCATCGTTACATATCTTTTCCCAACTTACTTCACTCGTTTCATGTTCCTTTCTTGACTTGTTATACTCGCAACCAAATTTCCCCATACCCCCCCAGTCCATACCCCACTACCCTAATTCTGTTGAATCGAAAAGTTTAAAAATTGTGGTTTCATGCGGCTCGTTCTATGCTTGGATTCCTATGTTGGTTCGTATGTTTTCACTTTTGTCAATATATACCTTCGTATGCTGGACACGAAGAGACTGGAAAGGGCAACCAACGGCGCGGGCCCGATGGCGTGGAAAAAGTAGAGTCCGATCTAATACCCTCAGTCAAGTTCGCCATCCTCACCATTTACGAACATTATGAGGTAGGTCACCTATTCGCTTCATCTCACTGCCGAAAGACTGACCCTCTCACTCCTCCCTTTGTAGCCAGTACGCCAATCAGCCGAAATCCGAACTTGATGAGGCACAAATTCGCGCTCTCGAGGAGCATGAAATTAGCCAAGGACCATTATCCGTTCTCCAGCAGTCAGTGCGGAATCATACGCAGATTCTAATATCGTTGCGTAACAACAAGAAGCTTCTCGCACGGGTCAAGGCGTTTGATAGGCACTGTAACATGGTGCGTTGCCTCATTCGCCCATGCCCTAGTGGTGGTTCACCGTAGACGCTCACTTCTCATCGCTTTTCGCTCACCATACAGGTGTTAGAAAATGTGAAGGAGGTACGGAGACTGTACTGATGTGTCCGTAATGTCGGCTGATTTGTGTACACTGCGTTTAGATGTGGACAGAACAGCCCAAAGGCAAGAACAAAAAACCTGTGAATAAGGACCGCTTCATCAGCAAAATGTTTCTCCGGTATGTTATGGCGAATATTTAGCCCTCGATTCTATTGCTCATTTGTTTGCACGTCTGTAGGGGGGATTCTGTCGTGTTGAGTAAGTTTTATCATCCCCACCGATTAGAACGCCTGACTAACTGACCACATCCATCAGTTCTCAGAAACACGGCATAGCCAATGTTTTTAATTTCCTTTCCATGTGTTCGCTAGTGCATTAATCCATTCGGTCCTGAACACGTCCTTATGGTGTCCACCTAATTCGGGGTTCATTACTTTATGCATGGTTCCGGGACAAATGTTACAACTCGCCATTCAATTTACTGCAGGAATCATGAAGACAAAGGTGCATTATTGGGGAGAGGTCTCAGGCAATGCTCGAAGATGGTCATCTGATGGGGTGAAGGAGGTCCCTCCGAACAATGACTGGTACAGGTCAGATCCTCGTGTGCTCCGCTGTCTCAAGCTTCGATAAATGAAGAATATCTGCGTTGGATCCGCAACCAACTCAGTACTACCAGTGGATTCTGTCCCACGGATTTCGGGTTCGCCACGTTCGAGGGTACAACCCAGGATTTCAGAGCTTAAGATGCTCACTGCCCAGTTTTACCCTAACGGTCTCCAGACCTCATATAGCCAATCTCACTGGTCTCAAAGGAAATACGGCATCCCCGGATCGGGTTGTCGACTGATCTGCATAAGCGTAACAAGGGTGGAAGTACAACTTCGCTTCGTAGTGGCTCATCATGATTTACAGCGCAGGAATATGTGGATTGGTCTGATAGCCGGTCAGCCTGCGAACATGATGGAACTTCAAGAACGAGACAAAGGGGGACATAATTCACCCCCAAATGGGCTGTCCTCCGGTTGGCAAGCCGGTGGCCGCATGGTGGAAGTCTTGGTGATGACAGTAGTGTAAGGACAGCCGGTTGACTCGCAGCTAGTGGTTCCCGTCACTGTTTTCGCATATGTCGTTGTCAGTGGCAAGCAATACGTCAACAGATAAGTCTGCAGTATGACTGATGACTGATACAACACTCACCATTGCGCATCTGCCCGAGCTAAAATCTCAAATCAGCGTGCTATGTATACAGAGGGCATGGCAAGGGATGGGGCATACAGTCTGTTCGTGAGTAGTGGATCAGCTGCTGTGTCTATACTTGAGGGTGTGCAGGCTGTACCACTTTCAAGGCTGAGCCACCCATGTACAGACAAGTCCGTATTCACATCCCGTATATTCCGTCCAACCCTGACCGTTACCTACATCAGGTACAGTGACAACGCGTGAGTTCTAATCCTCCACAGCGTATGATATTCGCATCGATATAGATACTATGCAATAACGGATGATCCCGAAATTGCAAGGAAAGTCATTGCGAGCAGGGTTGTAGCCGCCATTGAGGCAGCTCAAGAGTACCAGTCGATACTAGGAATCAGTGGGTGGCCCCCTTAAGAATCCTTATATAGATTTGATAGTGTAGAAACGCTATGGAACTGGGGATCTCTGTACTGCAGCTTGATCAAATGGGATCCAGCGGGGCCCCAAGCAAAACGTGGACGCTAAGAGGCTGGAACTTGAACCCGCTAACTTGTCGGTGTCATCTAAGGGGGGAACATTCGCTATTGGTAGGTGCGTCTTCGTAGGCAGTGATCTGTTGCCGAGGGTTCAGGGGTCTTGAACTAACAAGGTCACAATGTGTATCGGGAGGGAAGCAAGCCAGAATGACGGATTGACCATTTCGGAATGCCGTCGAATCCTTCGCATTAGAGAACGGCGCAAGATTCAAGCATGCAATTGGTCAGGAAGATCAGACGAAGCCTGTATGTGTATCCTATAGTGCGGTGTCTTGGCGAACTTCGTCCGAGGTGGGTGAGACAAAACAAAACAACCTACCGCCGCAGTTCCTCACATCGGAGAGTGGCCTAAACAAGAGCTTTATCATCACTAGCGCAGAGTCTTAGCAAGTTAGGCCCTCGAAATACACAATTGGTGTTCAGGTACTCGGAAAATGGCTCGACGGGTGCTTGCGAAGCTGTCTAGTTTGTAACTAGTGCACAGGGCGCGTTCAGCTCTTTTGCGGGACTCTGTCACGTACCCCAGGATAACTCGAACGCGGGTAAGGGGCAAAAATAAACCCATAGTCTGACGATCTAAGCCGCTCACTGCTCGGTTTGTTGGTGAAAAGATACAGGCTCTTAAACTACCACTATACAATTTACCGGCTCCAAAAGAGTCAGGGCCGATAGACCTTGGGCGGCATGAATGGGTCTATTTACCCCAGATTGGGACTCTAGTCTCTGGTGGAAGTCTTGGTGACAACAGTCGTGTAGGGGCAGCTAGTCGGTTCGCAGCTCGTGGTTTCGGTCCGCCTGGTCGGTGTACGTTGTTGTGGGGCAAGCTGTGCGCATATCGACCGGTCAGACTGAGAAGCACCTAATAATATTGACTGACTCTGCATCCAACACTGCCCGAGTGAAGAGCGAGGGAAAGGCCCAACTCACGATGCTATTGATTCGTGAGCAACGGCAATGGGCAGGACATACATCCTGTTCATTAGGAGAAGATTAGCTGTTCTATTTATCCATAAGGAGGTGTAAATTCTGTACTAACAAGGCGGGGCGACCAATGTACAGATAACGTCGTCATAGCGCGTGGGTCCTGCCCGACCCCCACCGCAACCTGTACGCGGCCGATGATAATGAAAACTGATTTACTCTGATATCCTGTAATGCAAGGGACTCAAATTGTCGATAAGGGTAAATGTACTTCGTTGGCGAATGTTCCCGAGACCGCAAGGCAAGTCACAGAGAGCAGGTTCTAGGCGCCAATGTCAACTCAAGAGTTCGTTCGATGGATGAATATGAATGATTAAGTGGTCCTCTTCGAATATCATTTATATCGCTGGTCCTAGAGGAGCGACCTCGGGCTTGCCATCTCTGTACTCCACTTTGATCAAATTGAGAAGACTTGAGTGAGTGTTGGCCACCAAGGACGAGGTCAAAGGTTGAATTCCCCATGTTATCGGTGTCAGCTGACTAAAATTCACCGTTATTCGAAAGCAACGCCTTGCTAGGAAAGGCTCCGCTGACAATAGCTAAGGTTTTGGACTGCTAGGTCACCGTGTGCATCGGAACTGAAGCGCGCCAGTTGCCCAGAATGCGGGGGTTCGAAACGAATCCTTTGCATCGAAGTAAAGGCTGTTGTCCGGTATACAATCACGTTAATTCGTCGAAGAAGTTTACGCGAAGCCTGTGTGTATATCATTTGGAGTAGTGCCTTGCCAGACTTCGTCCGAGGTGGGTGAGAGAACGCAACCCACGCCGCAGCTCTTCGCGGAATAGAGCGGTTTAGCGAGGAGCTCCCTCACCATTAGTAGAGAGTCTTGGCGAATTATGACTTCGACTTACGATCTGACATGTATATCATGAGGTACTAGCCCAATGGCAACCTGCAGAGTCCAGTAGGCGACAAGATTAAGACCACTCAGAGGTTGACATAGCGTGAATTTGTGGGGACATCGGACGGCCAGAGTGTCGTTACCGGGTGCGTGCTTAGAAAATAGCGAATATCAATGCTAGTCTGGTTGCCGACCAGTGAGATCCCCATTTCTAGAGGAGGTTAAAGCCATCAGGGGGACGGCTAGCTATACTGCCCCCCCAGTCGCTAGAAAGATACAAGTGCCGCTTAAGATTTCATCGCCTCAAGTCGTCCAAGATAATGAGGCGCTTGAATGTGTATTAAGCATACATGTATTCCGGTGAACTTCATCCAAGCGTAGATTAGTAAAAGCTTTGCCAAACGTCTGCGACATTGACAGCGGCCCGGACGAGTACAGGGTCTTGCACCGAGATATTTTCTTGTGAGGTACTGTGATTGCCAATATTAATAGGAACATATTATGGGTGTCTGAATACGGTGTCTTATTTATACGGACACCAGGAGCTTCGCTCAGAAGAGTGGATGGGGTGAATGTATTTCGTGCCTCCGAGCATCTAGTTCATTTGACGGCACTCCACAAAAAGAAAGAAAAATCGATTGGTCTTTGATTGCATAGAAATAGCAGATTTGGAGCCCCCGAAGATCCGACGGATCTTTCGCGGTCCAAGCCTTGGTTCTGTCCGACCCAGCCACACGCATGCGATGCAGGCTTCAACAATCAAATTTTCACAGATATAGAATCTAGCAATATGGAACTCCACCAGCTGATGCACCGCTTGGCCAGACAGTGGATGTCTTGGTAATCACCGTGGTGTAAGGGTAACTGGTTGACGCATCGGTGGTGTATCCTGTCGATGTCGTTACGTACGTTGTTGTAGGTGGGATGCTATCCATCAGCTAGTCAGTACTGATGGATGATGGCTAGAAAATACTGAACTCACCATTGTCCATCTATTAGTACGTGAGCGAGTGCGAAAGGTTGAGATCAGTAAAGCAGTAGGACACAGATGCGGATAGTAACATACACCCTATCCAATAGCAACAGATTAGTGACAGAATTGCATCAATTTTTGCTTAAACACCAGACTCACAAGGGTTGACCATTGTGCAGACAATCCCGTTGCTACAAGTGGTAGGTCCTGTGTAACCCAGACCACCGCCTGCATGCAAGATTCGTTCAGCACACATTCCGATGTCATGAGACAATAGAGCTTACATTGCGCCCAAACGCAAACTGCGTTCACGAAAGATCCCGACATGAGAGTGAGGAAAGAGATGGAGAGTAGAATTCCGGAGGCCATGAGAGCTAACTAAAGAGTCTGGTCGATGGATGGATAGATAGGACGCTGTGAGGAGCCCCCTTCAACCTCTTTATACAGATTTCAGTCTATAGAAAGCGGCATGGTTCAAGAAGCTTTGAATCTGACTCGGTCAAATGGGGACGGCCCGGCGAGGCATGGACCTGCAGAGACCCAGATGATACTTCGTAAATTTACCGGCGCAATTCGACAAGGCACTGCTGGAACTGTGTTTAAATACCTTAAAAGGAAAGCGTTTTCACCGATGGGACTCGAAAGTTTGGAACGAGGAGGCCTCAATGTGTATGAGGGCGTTCGAAGTACATCGAAGTGGGTTCCTCTGAGAGTGTCAGGCCCTTTGCTTCAAGGTCATGTACGTTTTATAAGGGTTTCAATCACCCTCTTTCGTCGGTAAAGGTCAGAAGAAGGCTCTATGTGTATCCCGTATAGGGGTCTATTTGGCAAACTTCGTCGCAGCACAGATAAGAAGAAATGGGCCTACCACCATAGTCCTGTGCTAATGGAGAGTATATTAATGGGAGCCCATGACATTTTTATGAGTACTCTTGTCTTGTCTTGTTTAAACGGACGCCAGGAGCATTGCTCAGAGGAGTGGATGGAGCGAATGAATTTCGTGCCAGCTAGCACCAAGTTCATCTGACCACACTCCACCAACGTGATATAAATCGGTATTCAAATGTATAGAACTATCAAATTTGGAGCCACCAGAAGGTCTGACGGATTCCTCGCGGTCCAAGTCTAGGCTTTCTCCGATAACCAGTCACACGCGTGCAATGCAGGCTTCAACGATCAAATTTACAGATATAAAATCTAGCAATATTGAGCTCCTGGAGTTACTGTGGGCCAGATGGTGGAGGTCTTGGTAATCACGGTGGTGTAAGGGTAACTGGTTGATGCATCAGTGGTGTATCCTGTAGATGTCGTTACGAACGTTGTAGTAGGCGGGAGGCTATTACACCAACTAGTCAATACTACAGACTAATTGTTATCATATACCGAGCTCACCATTGAGAGTCTATTAGTACGTGAGCGAGTGCAGAGGTTCGGGATGAGCAGAGGTAAATAGGAAACAGAGACGGAGAGTAACATACAGTCTATCCAATCGGAACAGATTAGATAATGAATGTCTTAAACTTTATTCAAATACCAGACTCACAAGGATTGACTGCTGTGCAGACATACCCCCCGAAACAATTGCTAGCTCCCGTGTAACCCATACCACCGCCTGCATGCAAGATACATTTAGGACCTATTCTGATGTCGTTTAGAGCAAAGGACTCACATTGTGCGTAAAGGCAAACCCAGCCGAGTGCAGATTCTGACAGGGTAAGAAAAGAGATAGCGAGTAGAAGTCTGGATGCCATGAGAGCTGACTCAATAGTCTGGTCGATGGGTGATAAGACGCAGCGAGGAACTCCCTTCAATCTCTTTATACAGGTTCAGTCTATAGAAAGCGGCATGAATCAAGAAGTTTTGATTTGAATTGGTCAAATGGGGATGGCTGGGCGGGCTGTCAGCCTGAAGAATACCAGGCGAGACTCCGTACATTCACCGGTGCCACTCGACAGGGAGAGTGCTGGATCAAAGTAGGAGGACATTGATGTAAAGCGCAGTCATCAATGCGACTCGGGAGTTTGGGTGAGGAGGCCTCAAAGTGTATGAGGGCTTTCGAAGCAAATCGAAGCGGGGTCCTCTGAGTATGCCAGGCCCTTCACTCTCATGAGGGGTCCGATCATCCGCTTTCGTCGGTGAAGCTCAGAAGAAGGCTCTATGTGTATCTCATATAGGCGTATCTTGGCAAACTTCGTCCGAGCACTGTTAAGAAGAAACGGGCCGCCATGGCTCTGTGCTGATGCAGAGTCCCCTGGAGAAGAGTTGCGTTGCAGCCAATAAAACTTGAGGTAGAATAATCTCTTGAGTTACACATTCGCCCACAACTTGTTGGGAGGCGGAGGCGGCTCCGAAACGATCCGAGGTGCGCCCCGATTGGTGATGAGGTCCTTCTGCTAAAATATCCAGTGGTGGGGAGGGTGTCCTAAAATAAGCCTATAAGGTGATGGGTTCATCGAACACATGATTAAACTCGAGCTTGTTGTGATGCCACGATCGTTCCTGCAAGTGGGGTGGCTGGAAACATATGCGCAGTCTGTTGATGTCCGGTAACGTGTTGTGGAACCGGTATCCGAGCACTGGCATGGCTCCTAAGTTCCTATAACAGTTACATATACTGGGATAGACGGGAAAGATGGCGTGTACATGGCTTATCTAGTTGAACCAGAGGACTATGGGCGCCGGAAGCATCCATTTCGCCGAGCATCCGAAGAGGAGCCCGGGTTGTGTATCAGAAAGGAGGACAGACTCACAGCAAGCAAAAGTAACTCAACAATAAGCCTGCTACTGACTGATTTCAGGCTGAACAGTGGAGAGTTGGGACCAAAGTGAAGCCGCAGGAGATGGAAAATAACACCCGCTCAACTTGTATGTGGCTTCTGGAGAGCGTTGAGATCGGACAAGGAAAGAGAACTTCCCACTGCATGTTCTTTCCGGTCTTGGTATATGAAAGGAGATGAATAAAATATAGTGGCAATTCAGGTGTTCAGCGGGCCATCGAGGGAAGCGGGGGAGTACAACGACGCCACATACATGGTGCGAGTCGTGCGAAATCAACCAAATTCCTTACCTCCGCCCATTGCCGCCCCTTCTGCTCAGTCCAAGTCGAAACAGAGACGTCTCGTTGCTGTCGTTCACGCCTGTCCTCTCACCTATATTAATCTCGCTAACGAAGGAGCGCACTCAAAATGGATACCGCCGAAAGGTCATACCACAAGCAGCCCATCTTCCAACGCTCGAAGCCAAAGAGTATGTCGATCTTGGTTCAAGGTCGATAACCACGCACTAACGTCCTTGTGACCTATGTGGAACCCGGTAGCTGGTGCTGATGGCAACAAGGTGACGTCGTTCAAGACGAAGCGGTGGTTCAAGAACGTTGGATTGGGCTTCAAGACACCTCCGCTCGCCATCCAGGGTGACTACATTGGTAAGTTCACTTCGCCCCCTGGCACTAAGAGAGATCCCTTCACTTTGGTCGGTGCTAATTACTCGTCCCGCCCGAATGTCTTGCTAGATCACAAGTGCCCCTTCACCTCCAACGTTAGCATCCGCGGACGAATTCTCACCGGCAGGGTCATCTCCACTAAGATGACCCGAACTATCATCGTCCGCAGAGACTATCTGCACTATATCCCTAAATACCGTGAGTTGCGGTGCCTTCTCCTTGGCTGAATATATTTTAGGCTGAGCTCACCCTGTTTTGCTACTCCCAAGATCGTTACGAGAAGCGACACAAGAACTTGGCAGCGCACTGCTCGCCAGCTTTCCGTGTGGAGGTTGGAGATATTGTCACCGTTGGTAAGCAAGCCCTGGGCTTCTGCTGAAAATCCGGGAATGGATCCTGATCTTCGGTGTAGGCCAATGCCGCCCACTATCCAAAACGGTGAGCTTCAACGTCCTGCGGGTGATGTCAAACAACACTGCTGCAAAGACCTTTGGCAAGTTCTGAAGGATTGTAGGACTCTCCTGTGGCCGTTGGGTGGATGTTCGCTGTATTTCAGTCTGTTGCAATGTTATTTTTTTTACGTTTTTCACATATGCATCCTCCCATGTCCGAAACACGGTCCGACGTGTGATATGTATGCCCTGCACCGTTTAATTATATGCGACGCGAGAACGTCAAGCTGGCATTTTGCGTGCAGAGTGTGGCAGGAAAAGAAGCACGCGAGGTCGAGACCTGTTCCGGGAGTGGTAGAGTTCGGTTTTTACGGCCACCCCTCACGGATTCGACCACCCCCCTCCCGCTCCATCTAGCTCTGCTCCTGCTATCTAAGCGACAAACGGCGTCGCTCAGCTAGGTAACTAACCATGTTCCGGAGACGGAAAATACGTAAAGGATGACTGAACCTTTGTTATCGTACTTGAACAGTCCAGTCTGCAATCCACCGCTCCAGCAGACACTTACATTCTTGCGCGATGGCGCCAAAGTCTTTCCTATCAAGTCTCTTCAGTTCTCGCAAGGAAAACTCTGCGAGCCAAACAGCAGACTCCAAAAAGATCAAGAAGGAGAAGGGACTAGGGAAAGATGACGATGGGGAGAACGCTGAAAGTCTCTCTGCCGACGCTGCAAAGGCAAGCCCGACCTCGCCACATGCCGGCAGTAACGGTAAATCCAAGGGGAACCGCCTGTTTCGACGAGAACCTTCACCACACCCACCAGCCTCGAATGGAGCCGGAGTCCCAGCCTCGGACTCGACGCTAACCGCCCCCTCCGAGCCTTCTTCCTCCACCGCGACATTACCTACTCAACTACCTCCAATCGATATTCCATCGACTCAAACGATTCTGGCTAATGCCGGACCTGGATCCACTACCACACCCGCCACTGGTGCCACGCCAGGCTCAGCTTCTCAACCACGCACACTGGACGTCGACGACATGATTAACCGACTTCTCGACGTCGGTTATACCGGCAAAGTATCCAAATCACTTTGCTTGAAGCAGTCGGAGATTACCCTGCTGTGTCTGGCAGCACGGGAAGTGTTTCTCTCACAGCCAACGCTCATAGAACTCAGCCCTCCGGTTAAAATTGTTGGCGACGTACACGGACAATATTCAGATCTGATCCGACTGTTCGAGATGTGTGGTTTCCCCCCTCAAAGCAATTACCTCTTCCTTGGGGACTACGTGGACCGGGGGAAGCAGAGTCTGGAGACGATCTTGTTACTCTTGTGTTACAAGGTCAAGTACCCAGAGAACTTCTTCCTTCTCCGAGGCAATCATGAGTGTGCCAATGTCACCCGAGGTGCGTTGATTTCATTGCCGATACCAATTATCTTAGTTTTGTCTTGGCGCGCTGACACGTGGTGCGGCTAGTGTACGGGTTCTATGACGAATGCAAACGCAGAACATCCCTCAAGATATGGAAGACCTTCGTCGACGTATTCAACACCCTTCCTATCGCAGCGATCGTGGCATCAAAGATTTTCTGTGTTCATGGTGGCTTGTCGCCGTCACTGTCGTCGATGGAGGACATCAAACGAATACAGAGACCGACCGACGTCCCCGACTACGGGCTTCTGAATGATCTACTGTGGAGTGACCCGAGTGACACGGCTGCGGATTGGGAAGACAACGAGCGGGGGGTCAGCTATTGCTTCGGAAAGGCCGTTATCAATGAGTTCCTGGGGAAGTGAGTGTGAACTGCAGTTACTCGATGGGGTAATCCGCTGAAACTACTGTTCTTGGCAGGTACGACATGGATCTCATCTGCCGAGCGCACATGGTTGTGGAGGATGGTTACGAGTTCTGGAATGATCGGACGCTCGTAACAGTGTTCAGCGCACCGAACTATTGTGGAGGTGGGCTCTTTGAACATCGTTTGCTGATTAATTGGGCTTGGATGCTGACTTCAGGTTTCTGCGGCAGAGTTCGACAACTATGGAGCGTGCATGAGTGTATCGGAGGATCTTCTGTGCGCATTCGAGCTGCTCAAACCTCTGGATGGTCCAGCACTGCGGAAGGAAATGACCAAGGCGAAGCGAAAGAGTTTGGCTCCCACGTCTCCGGCGACGACGTGAGGATCGGACGAGGGTCCGAGTGGTGCGACAAGATACCGTGGGGGGTGCGCACCTCGTCAGAGCCCGACGTGCAGGTGTGGTGGGCCGGAGTCAATTCTTGGCGGGATGTTATTGCTTTTCTGCAGAATCAGACAACGGGTATGGGAGCGAAGTGCCTATTCCATTCACGACTATAACAGAACCGAGCGCGTGCCCATTTCAGGTTTCAACCCCGCCAACCACCCTGTGGAGCTCAACCTTCACTTTCACGCCTGGCCACCGTCCCTCTCCCTTTCTCAAACGCTCGCCCTTTTGTTCATCCACCTCGTGTCGTCATACCACCTTCTGCGTTCCGTTTTCCTTTCCTTTTACCTCCCTTTTCCGTTACCTTAACTCCTCCTTGTCCGCACAGCATTTTGCGGGCTCCGCATCCGCATTCGTAATCTCCCCGGCTTCCGGCTTCCGCCCACCTTCCCAATCTCCGACTTTCTCAGCAGCTTGATTCTGTTTTACTTCCTTCTACTCTGTCTCGATTTGTCACGAATTTTTTTCTCCATCTCGTTGGTTGTATCTCTGTATACAGGTTTATTCATCGCCATATGTTTGCTGGGATCCGAGGCTCCGAGGCGTGGCCGTCCGCAGTTTTTGCCTCGCCGAGTCTGACCACTTGACCTCATTGCCTTCGGGCATCTTTATTTCTTAGCCATTGTCCCTTCAGCCTTTTAAGAGCGTCGTCATTCTCCCCCCGGCGCTGTGCTTCAACGGCGTTTCGGGGACCGTGAGATCGAGATGTGGCGCCGCCTTTTCCAGCAACATTCTCTTGCTCGTCTCCTGTCACGACTTTTTCAACCCGGACTACGACTTGCTGCTCTAAGCATCTGTGCTCAGGAGCATCAGCATGCAATGAGCGCGGATCCCTGTCAAATCTCTGCTCTCTATGCCTTCCAAAATACCCCGTCCAGGATATCGCACGATTACGACCAGAGCATCGCCTCCAACACAAGCCCTGATTCAGCGTCAAATTCCAAGGCCCCTAGGCGGTCTGCAACATCGGCAAGTGGTGGAACTCAGTCAAAGTCGCCGTTGGGTGGCTCGCGATTCTGGAAGAGACGAAGTTCGGTCGTGCTTTTAGATGCTGGAACGGATGGAGAGAGTGAACAAGTAACCACGCAGAGTGTTTCCACGAACGATACAAAGGATGCAGCTGCGCAAGATCGAGACGAGAGTCCCTCGGGCTCAGCGTCCCTCGCGACGCCGAGACCTCGGTCCAGACTGCAACGGCCGGCAACAACGTACCTCGACCTCGACAAAGACCTTCCACAACTCCCTGACCGACCATTACCACCCATTGACGGACAGAACTCGGCCGCCGGCTCAGAACCAGGTCCCAGTGCCAGTAGCAGTGCTACTGCGGGTCCTGCGGGCCCCTCTCGAAGAATGCCGTCTCGACCAATGAGAGTGACGTCGTCTTCCAACACTCAGCCTCGACGATCCTCCATAGCATTCGTCGACCCAGATCCCCCACGACACGGGAAAGATGCAACTATCGCGTTCGCACTTCCCTCAGACTCTACTCCTGCAAGCCCCACCTCGAAGACGCCAGTCTCAGTGCGACGGAGCCGCAGCGTTTTCACGGACGGCAAGGCTTACTCAGATACAGAGGAGGTCGAAACTAAAATGAAACGAAGGTTGTCCGTCGGAGCTGCACTCTTTGGGGACGGAAAAGGAAAAGGAAAGGAGAAGGAAGTTGAAGAAACACAGACCGATCACGAAGAGAAGAGCCTCTCGAGAAAGTACGCCCAGGTTTGAGACCGACATTATTTTGGCACTGACCCTTGTTTCAAGGTCATCTTTCTGGAGTCGTCGGCGTCGGAAGGACTCCACCCCAGCGTCGACGCGTCCGTCCGCACCGGTCGCTCCCCAACCTCCATTGCCCGTACAAGCTACGACCGCGGAAAGGGGGCCGTCTTGTGCTTCCTCAAGAAGAAGGTCCAACTCCCACTCCATCTTTAACCCCTCTAGTCCTTCCCCTTCCTCAGCTCCATCTCTCCCTCCACTCAGCTTCGCAACAGAATCTCCCGACTTTTTGTCTCCGGACAGCGGTGTTAATCCACCGAGCAGTACCAGTTTTACTTTCAAGGCCTCCGGGACCAGGAAATTCAGCGGTGGTCTTTTCTCAAGGCCCTCTTCATCCAGAGAGCGGACTACACCAGATGGTGCTCGCCCTTCATCTGCATCTGCATCAGCCTCGGTAACTGCATCTCCCCGTCAAAGTCTGGAGTTATCTCATCCAACGCGGAAATCATTCACAACGTCGAGATCATCGTCTATTTTACGACGCTCTGACGACGCTCTTGCGCCGAGGGCAGCGGATCCTTTCATCTCTTCACATGATTTGTCGAGTGCTCCGCCGTCAGCGACAGGTTGGAACAACCACGATTACGGTGTCATTCGCGAGGGCCAACCAAGTCATTTCGTCTCGAAGAGTTCCCATGAACGTCGTTCTGAATCGACTCAAGCGAGTGCGCGGCGGCGAACGATGTCCCTACGGCATCCCGACGGAAGTCTTACCCAGTTATCCATCCCCGCTCCACCACTCCCCAACGGCACGAATACCGACTCAGGTCTCCTAACCCCTTCGACCTCTGACCTGGGTACCCCGTTCAGCCCAACAGGCTACGTAACTGTCACTCGAACGCCATCTTTGGCTTCCGTATCGGACGCAAGTCACTCTTCCTCTCGTCAGTCTCATACCCAAGCACGCAAGACGCGCAATGGCCGAGCCAGGGCAAGCACCACCGCAGGACCGCTAAGCGCGGCAAGCCCGACTTTGCTTCGCCGATTATCCCAACACTTCTTCCCATCGTCGAACTCATCCATGACGTCGGCCTCGAATTTCTCGTCCAAAAATGCAAGCAGCACGATGCTATCGCTTCCCAACTCGAACGGCAAACCGACCTTGAGCAGGCGCAATTCTACTGCCGAGGGGTCTGCAACGGCGTCCGCGTCAACCTTTGGTCATGTCCCGCCAGTGAGCCTGGCCTCGTCGGTTTCAGTCCCAAAACCTAAGGTGGAGGAGGAAACCCCGGAAAAGTATCTCGCTCGCTTGGTCCAGGCTGTCAGCAAGGCGGAAATAGCCACTGTCTTAGCTTCAAGGTGGGATTGCATTCATGTTTCTTGTGTAGTCTGAACTAACCTTGGCTTCATTTTAGCGCGGATGAATTTCATGCACGTGCTCTTGGGGCCTACCTTTCTCGATTCGACTTCACCGTTGATCCTCTGGACGTTGCCCTTCGCAAACTGCTGATGGACCTCAGCCTCCCGAAAGAGACTCAGCAAATCGATCGTGTCATGGAAGCCTTTGCGAAGCGATACGAGGAATGTAATCCTGGGCTTTTCATCTCTGATGGTATGGGTCGTTAGTGAAGGTTGCTGATATATCAGAACTGACGTGTTCCCTCAGATCACCCTTACATTCTAGCTTTCAGCTTGATGATGCTCCATACCGATGCGTTCAACAAGTCCAACAAGAGGAAAATGACGAAGGCTGATTACGTCCGGAACACTCGACTGCCCGGAGTACCATCAGAGGTTCTTGACGTGAGTAGATCGATCTAACATGGCTATGGTCATCACTAAAAGCGAGACCTCTAAGTGTTTCTTCGACAACATCACCTTTGCGCCGTTTATATTTATTGAAGACCCGGTCGACGTGAACGGGCAGCGTGGCTTCGTGCCGGAGGGCACGCCGGTTCTCAGTGGAATGACAACTCTCGGAGGCTCAAGCGCCGCGTCTCCAGCCGTCGGAGTTGGTGGATCAAGTATGTTCGGTCAAGTCAAGATAGATCCTTACTACTTGATAACTCGGGTGAGGCATTGTCTTAATACAACGTTAAAGCATCGCTAACAATCATCTATTCAGCGCCTTCTGGTGCCTCTCCGGAAAGAAGTCGAAGTTGAAATTCCCGAGCAAAACCCCTTCCTATATACTGGAACTGCGGCACGGTGGGACGAAGCGAAACTTCAACGGGCGTTCGCCGAGGCAGAGTCTGTCGAGATTGCCAACCCAACCCCTCCGCGACGTCGCGGCAGCGTGCTCACGCTCAGCATCGGTGGGGAATCTGGGAACGCGGACGATGATTTCGATCGTGATCAGACTATCGTGCTCAAGGTCACAAAGCTTGGCACCCTGAACCGGAAAGAAGATCTTTTGGAAGGCGGGAGGCGATCCTCAAACCGCAAGTGGAAAGAATGGAGCGTCTTGCTTACCGGCTCGCAGCTCTTGTTTTTCAAGGATCTCAATCTCGCTCAGTCCATCATGGGATTGCCAACCCCGACGGCGACCACCCCAGGAGACTCGGCTCCGCGGTATCGTATTCCCGTTTCCCCCGACGAGGCTATGTCAGTCAAAGACTCTGTCGCCCTTTTCGATACTGGCTATCGGAAGGTAAGATTAGCAAACTTCTCTGCTGAGCCTATATTGACAATAGAACACATCAGTACCCCCATGCTTTCCGAATGCTCATGCCAGGTGGCAAGCAGTACCTTCTCCACGCTCCGGACGAGCACTCCATGAACGAATGGATGGCCCTCATCAACTATGCAAGCGCTTTCAAGACCGCAGGGCTGCGGATGCGGCCGTCTCCTATGACAAATGGACAGCTCCAGCAAGTAGGGATAGCGGCCGCCACCTCTTGGGTCAACGAGGTCCGACGGAAGCGGCTGGTCTCCCTCCCAGGTCGACAGCCAAAGACACCAATTGCACGGGCCTCCACGGGTGACCTTCCTCTAAGGGGAGATGTCAGTGACGATCCCGACAGGACTCTGTACAGCTCTTCAGGCACCCTCAACGCCAGCACGGTGTCGCTAGGTGGACCGCTCTCGATCAAGCGCAAGGCCGCTCCTTCTGTTGAGCTGGAAGCACCTCCCCTCGAGACGGCGGATGGCAGGCTCGAGGATACCTTCTTCGAAGTCAAGGCCCAACTCGCAGTCATGCCACCAGATAGTCGTAAATCCGTCCTACTCAAAACGCCGAATCCCAACCACCGTCCAGTGACTAGAGTAGTCAGCCTTGGAAACTTCCCTCCAAACGAAGAACAGCGACAGAGAGTATCCTCGGACGAGCCGCTCTCTCCTCATTCGAGAGGGTTACATCGTGGCTCTAGGAACGTGGTGATTGGAGCGAAGATCAAGGAGTTGGAGGCGAAACTCAGCTCGGCTCAGTACAGTCTGGATTCTGATGTCCGAATCGCCCGCAATTTCGCGGTCTTGACGCCGTTCCAACGTTCTACTCGGGATCGGCTGATTCCGGCCATCGCTCCCCTCGCGAAGAGGATCCGCACCATGCGCATGCAGGTAGCCATGCTCACATGCCACCGTGACGTTCTGTACGCCGATATGGCGGCGGAGGACCGGGAGTGGCGAGGAACAATGGATGTGGCTCTCAGTGCCGGAGCGGAGTTCCTCAAGCAGAAAGAGGAAGTTCAAAATGAAATATCTGGGCTTCCATCTCCTCTCTCGTCGTCTCTCCCAAGGATGACCCTATCCGATTTCTCTGTTCGGGGAGTGCCAGACGGTGGCGCAACGAGCAATCCAATGCCAGCGACTTACGGGGATGCCGGAAGACCGAGCAGCGAAGACAATCGTACGTCTAGCTCGTCGGATGGGTCAAGTCAGGACCCAGCGCAAGCATTAGGCAAACCATCGCCACACCGAAATGACCCGTCCGAGCAAGAGCCCCGTGCGTCCGGCGAGATCGATAAGGCGAAGGAAGATACCCCAAAGGAGACCGATCTGGGAACCGCGGCAGGCAGTGCAAGCGCCGAACGGTGTGAGGATTGGGACAAGACCAAGGCAGCGAAGAGGGTGTCGCTTGCCCAATTGCCGTCGGATCGCAAGCTCTCTGCTTTATCCCTGCTGAGCAGGCATACGGGCGCTACCGGTGTGAATCCGACGACAGTCCAAGAAGACGATAAGTCGAACTAAGCATACCATGTAACTTACTACTCCATTTTAGGATATATTTCTTCTCTCTGCGATGTCACATAGACATTTCTCTTCCTCTTCTTACCCTATGATTTGTTCTTGTCACGTTGTTACTTACGATACTTTATATGGTATTTTGTTCTGTGGAAATTCGAATGCGGCGTGGAAGCAGGCAAGCTGTCGGTATTTGCCACATTTCCTCACCGGATCCAGGATTTCGGCGTCCTCCCTTTCATCCGCTTAGGGAATGCGACTACCCAATGTTACACGGTCGTTACTGGAACAGAGCACCGGATACTTCTTTTTTTCGTTTCTATGGCTCGCCGCTGAAGAATATACGCATTACTGTAGCAAGCTCCTTTTGTTCTAGTCGTACGTGACCCAGTGCACCCTTTCCTTTGAGGTCGCAATTTGGGCAAGGCACGAGGTGCCATGAACAATCGCCTCGATCCTTCTTCCCGGAACAATGGGCTCAGCGAAGATCCATACTCCCGATTGACTATTTAACCACGCAGTTGGTCCTCAGTATTCCGTCCATTCATCAGCCTCTAGCCCCCCGCGTCTTCCCCCCAATCTCGATCTACCCACCTCTTCACCACCACTTAAACAAAATGCAAATCCCCAGTAACATCACCGGTGCGCATCCGCTCAGTGGACGTCCTTGCGCCACGTCTTGCTAACACGCCTCTCCGTCTTCAGGTCCCTTCATGATCGTTGCACGAGTGAGCTATGGGTCCAAAAAGCATGCTTGAATGCTTGCTAAGAGGTCATTTAGGTCACCCCAAAACCCGGCAAGACCGCAGAAGTCATCGACCGGATCGCCAAAATCAAAGCTAATGCTAACTCGCAATCCGAGCCAGACTGCTTAGAGTGCGTCGCAGCGAGGCCTCTTCCCACGCCTTTATGCTGACAAGGGTCGTCTGTTACAGGTGGAGAATCGGAAAGGAATTTGGGGGTGAGTTCGCCGTTTCAGCTCCTGTACCTTGAAACGAGGGATTTAATTATTCGATCCGTTTCCCTTTTCTCCGCAGGCGATACCATCACGTATG
This sequence comes from Tulasnella sp. UAMH 9824, assembly GCA_019633595.1. Classification (NCBI taxonomy): domain Eukaryota; kingdom Fungi; phylum Basidiomycota; class Agaricomycetes; order Cantharellales; family Tulasnellaceae; genus Tulasnella; species Tulasnella sp. UAMH 9824. The sequence goes on from WSUI01000038.1 coordinate 34,269, forward strand.
TGTAACATCTACTCATATGCCGCCGCGCGTGGCCACCATTTAACCTTTGCGCATCACCTGACTCGAACCCTTCGCCTTTGTGTTCTCCAGGACTATTGAAAAGTACTCAAGCGTGGACGCCTTTGTGCACCACACGATGCAACCCGCATTCCAGCAGTTCGTGGCTGCCGATCTCGTAGAGACCAAAAGCGTCGAGTTCCTTCAAGAAATGAGATAGGGTTCTCTATTTTCGGACAATCATGGACATCATACCACGCCTGGCGCACCCCCATCCCTTCTCCTTTTATTATATACCTCGGCTTGTAGATGCTTTACGCTTATCCTCTCCATCCTCCATAATCACCAGCATATCGCATAGATATAGTTCATGTCTCATATACAAGTAACGAATGGGAAATCCTCTCTAGTTACCTATCGATCACCCAAGTAACGCTGTGGACTGGGACCTACTTCCTCAAGTTCAACGACCCAAAAGTTCCACATTTCTTCCCCGAAAGGCTTTAGCCCAGGGACAAACTTCTTCCACATTGGCAACCCGCATTTGGCGTAATCCCTGCTCAGCCCCACAAACACGTTCCGTCCTTCGAGGAAGTCAAGTCGTCGCAGGTTCGCTCCGACCTGAGTTCCAGCCAAAGCGCGATTCTTGTGAAGGGTCTTGGAGATTTCGGTCTGTTGCTTCTCACTGAGGCAAAGCCACTGTGGTTCGTGGTCGTACACCGGAGTGTGGAGGTTCGTTGAGAGGGCCGAGAGAACGTCTCCGATCTTGACGACGTGACCTCGTTCAGCGTTTGTGACCTTGATCGCCCAAGCCTCAGAAATCCGATCAGGGATGATCAGGTTGAGGACTTTCAATGGCGGAGTGGTTGCTGGCGAATCGAGATACTTTTCTTTCAAGGTACTCATCCCGTCCCCAACGGTCATATCGACAGCAGTGGAGGGTGGAAAGAGGATGTTCCATTGAATGCGAGGGCATGAGTCGGAGAACACCAAAGCTCCACAGGGGAATGTATCCTTCACTAATAACCAAAGAGTTGTGAGCAAATCTAATGCACACATACGTGAACTAGCCACTCACGTTTCGGCTGTGTAGACACGTCCTCGTACAGGTGCTGACCTCGGGCCACCCAATATGATTCTCCCTTCTTTCGAGGTGCAGGCAAGTCCGGAAGCGCATTTGGCGCATCTTGCTTGCTTTGCGGCTTTTCCGTGTGCGCCACGGCCGTCCGCTCGCTATCTGTGCTTGGGTGACGTACGAGCGTTCTCTGCCGGTGCGTGACCTGAGTTGGAACCCGACTGAGAGGTCGGGCTATACTCGGCGCAACGCTTCGACTGGGAGTGGCTGAGGGAAGGGTTTTGATAGCACTCGCAAGTGGAGTTGGTATCGACATAGCAGGCGGGGCCGCTTTCCGAAGGCTCGGGGGTGGGGGTACTGATATCGGTGGTCCTACGGGTTCTGGTACGGGCATGGTGATTGGAACTGGCATGGAAATGCCCGCAGAGCCGCTTGGTAAAGGGGATAAGGGCCCTCCAAGAGGCACGCGTATGGAGATTGGTGTCTGAGCTGGGAGTGGGATGGGTGCGGCCGCCGGGGTCACAGCGAAGGTCGTGCTAGCGGTGATGCGTTCGTTGGACACTCTTCGAGTGAGTAAGGGCGAAGCTTCAACTAATGTCGTGGTGGAGACGTTGTGAGTCAGCACCCCGCTGAGTTGTAAGCCTATCCGCGAGGGCGGGGTCGAAGCCGTGGTCGATGTAGCGGGCGATGATGGAACTACCGGTATCCCACCAACAACTTCAATGCCCTCTTTCGAGTAGGGGGATGCGTGCATAGCAAGTGGAGTTGGAGGCATTTGAATACTCGGGGATCGTAGTTGAGCCACACGACGAGAGGATGGGTGAATCGGTTGCTGAACGCTGCTCACCGAGGCCGTTGAGGTGGCTGATGCGGAAGCTGTACCCTGTGGACTTGGAGGAAAGTGAACACGCTTTGGCGCAGTGTAGCTCAGAGGGGTTTGGATTGGGTTGCTAGCGGGTGAGGCTCTGGCGGTCTGGTTTGTGACTACGAAGACTGGCTTGGGTACTGGTTGGCCTTGGAGGCGTTCGTCTCGCCTGTACTCGTGTCTGCCCAACGTCCGTGAACGACTAGAGGTCGAAGATGAGCCGGTCCGAGAAGAAATTCCCGATTGAGAGGATTCTGTCCCTGAGCTCGATGAGCCGTATCCGCTCGAGGGTGGCGACTGTACGGTGGGCACGATATCCCGTCGTCTTTCTGTTCTCTGTCCATGGGTCTGAGGGTGCCTTTGGGAGGACGAGCTCTGCTTCGACTTTTTGCTGTGCGTAACGGGATCGGAAGATCTGTTACTCGACGTGGGTGAAGTGACCGCGATAATGGGATTCCTCGTAGTCCGCGGTGCCTCCTTCGGATGGACGTGGACGACGCATCCTTGGGGAACATGCACGGAGTTCGCCATCAAAGACAGTGAGCAATCGGAAGACATGGGGCGAGAGGTATGAGGCTTGGCTTCAGTAGCAAAACCGGGCAGCGTTTAAATTAAAAGTCAAGGTGTCTGAAGCCCCGGGTGGCGCAAAGTTAAAGTGTACAGTGGCCTGTCTGAGTACACGACCCAGCACGCCCCTATACACAATGCCTGAATTATGACTAATATCAAGGTAACCGGCACCTTGTGCCACAAGGTTCATCTCCCAGCGCATTTTCCTTAGACGGACGAGTGACGCCGACGCCAAGACAACAGGCAGCTAGATGCACCTCCAAGTCAAGCATCCAAAGCTTTGGTACAGTCTCCTCGTTGAGATCAGCATTATTTGCTCTTCATCGAAATTTCGCAAGCATTAAAGGGGTCGATGGGTGTGGGGCGGCCACTGCCAAGGCGTTGTCGAACCTCGGCCATTCCCACGGTTGGGTTTTCAATACTGTTTTAGTTTGGACGCACGACAACTTCCGGCCGAACCAATATGGCGTCATTAGCGACGGACGCATCTCGCCAGCGAGCTCACTCAAGCGCAGCATCAATATCAATATCGTCAGGCTCTTCCGACGGCTATTTTGACTCGGACGATGAACTCGACTACATCCGGAAACAGCAGCAAAAGGAGTGGGAAGAAGGAATGGAACAGCTACAAGTCCTGGTTTCCGCCGTATTAATACCTGTCCTCGGGAAGTGGTTTGGCAGACGATGGAGCGGCTGGTGTGAGTTCTTTCCGGAGCTCGGCCCTTGGCGAACGGGCGCTTACCCCTGGGCATTGTTAGTATATGATCGGTACCTGCGTGTCGGTCTGGGGAAAACGTTCTTCTTTGGAGAATACTTGGCAGCTTTCATCAAGGTCCCAGCCTCGAAACTATCGTAGACATGTCTCAGTGGCTTTATACTGTAAGTCCTAACGACTTCCGCAGGCTCACACTCGCCCGCTTACCCTTTACTCTCTTCGCTCCTCTAGCTGTCTTATTACGACGTCGCTACATTTAATGGACACTTTACTCTGATAAATCTCCTCGGGCTGAAGTTCTGCACCAAGCCGAAATATAGTATTCCACGTCGCGCAATTGCAAAGAAACCCCAACTCACACCCCGAAAAGTCAAGCTCGCCTAGAGAATTAAGGATATATTAAGCTACCGCAGCTCTGTGTCTATCATCACTTTTCAATTTGGTGTTCAAAGCCTCGCTCAAATGTCGTGCATATCCTTCCCCTGCCTTTGGAGGTAAATGGTCAATAAGTACCCCTCATGCCTTTCAGGTCGTCCTTACCTCTATAAGCGGTGCTATCGACTTGTACGGAATTTCCGACAGACCTACCAAGCGTGTGTTGAGCAAAGTAGAGTCTGATGGGTTTGCTGCCGGGAAAGAGAAGCTCATGTGGATGTGGGTGGGCACCGCGCGTTCTTCCTGCAGCAGCGCATCGAGAAAATGTACGGGAGGAAGCTAGGGAGTCCTCAGAATCAATTAAGTTTATATGAAAATTTTCTGTAGAACGTACGAGGTTCAATGTAACGCACACCGGCAACGACTCCCTGTCCTTCAGGGGTGAGCCGTCGTCCCAGTAATCTTCTAGCTCAAAATCTCCCGCCGGTTTCTTGGCTGCTCGTGCTCCTTTGACAGCAGAACCGAGTGCATCGCCCTTGCTTTCGTCGATTTCCATGGCATCATCTGTTGTTGGACGTTCGGTTTGCCGCTGGAAGTCGAGGTTCCGAGTTCGAGGTACGCGAAGGTCCCACAATGCAGCGCGGGCAGCAATAACAAGAGTATCAAGGATGTTTCCGGAGTCACTGATGATGACGGCCTCTAGATTCAGATGCCATCGTTTTTTCTTTGGAATGATGACAAGTTGAGGAGCCCAGATATTGGATGAAGATTGAAGCGCTTGTTGTAGTAGAGCAGATAGATCTGATGATAGGTCGTCCAGTTGAGGCATGGTATGATGAGGGTATGCAGATGGTGTACTGAAAAGTGTGTTGAATGCTGGCACTGAGGGGTAATTTTGGTCCGGAACCCACCAGGTCACGCTACAAGTCAGGCCAACACCTGAGCTTGAATCAATGTCTTCTACCTCTAGTCGAACAGCCACGATAGCTTCGCTCGATGGATCTCCTAAACCTATGTTATTGCTTCCCGTGCCCCCAAGGACCGCCCTTCCACTGCCATTGGCGAGGGCCGCCACACTGGTTTCAACTGCGATTGATCGAAAGTCAAGTAGCCCTCTACCATCCGCTCGCACCGGATCGGGTGAAGCAAGTAAGGCTGATGTGATGTAGCCAGCCTCAGACTTGGAGAGTAAGGTCGACATTTGATGTTGTTGACTCCGTAGCGACCCTCCCACGGTCGGAATTTCCATGATCAGTGACCTCAATGATAATGTCGGGGTTTTTATTTGGAAGTAATGTTCCAATAAAAGCCTAGGCATGCTTGGTACCACTCTCAAGTCATATCAAGTCCTAATCCTCGATTCCGGCAGTAGATCAGCGTCTGTTGGCCGCCCCGGGTACCGTCAACCAATGAGGGCTACAACTGCGAACGAACAGCCCAACCCAAATAGCGGGGACGTGATTAAGCTTAGAACAAGAAGCGATTTCTTCCGTTAGTGCCACAGGAAGTGGGGTGAGACGAGGCGCTAGCTTGTATGCCCTTTCCAAAACTGTCTCCATGTCGTTTCAATCGCGTAAAGCATTGGGAACGGTAAACGGTAAAGTTTATCCGGATGTAAGCGCAGCTGTCATCTGGCCTCGTGCTAATCTTGCAATATCACCAAAACCACTTGCCGTTCCCCCTTCTTACGCCACTCCGACCCCACGCCCTCGCGCAACTGAGCACCAATAATATCCTACAGTCTCAAAGACAATATCTTTCGAGAAAAAGTCCCTCTCTATCACTACTCTAGACAATAGCACTTCCTACATCAAAAAACGGTAGGCGATTTCTGTTTTTGGGCCGCATGCTGGTGGACTCTCAGGCTCAGGCATTGATACAGGCACTCATACCTAGATTTCGATGCCAGAAGATTTCGACGAACATATAAGGGGGATTATCTCATTTGAGTGTAGGATGATTTCTCAACTTCTTGAACAGGGAATCGAGGTCTGGGATGGGGATTTTTACCACATGTGGAGCGCGATCTTCCGCGCATGGTTCAACTCCTCCCTCGGATGGACGGTCTTACAGGAACGCTATGTTGAAACTATTCCATCCTTTAGAGTGGAGGTTGCTATCGACGCAAACGGCGTATCTATTCAGGACGGAGAGTTCGATCGAGCAGTGCAGTCAAAACTCGCGCTCGTGGTCGTTGTCAGAAGCGAACTAAAGTGGACTGAACAAGGCCAGAAGAATATCCTTGAGGAGTTGGAGACTGCCATGAGAGAAACACTGTTGGAAAGCGGGATCCCAGTTGTCTGGAGGATTGCTGCTATAGGGTTCCATTGGATAGCGTTCAGCCAGGAGGGTCCGGCAAGAGCAGAACGGCTGACTGAATGGAGGAACGACATTCTCAGTCCCGGCTCGTGGCAGGCCATGAGAGACCTATTTGATACTATTAAGCGATCCGTCTAAATTGCTACGTATTTATACTACACTTTTGTCGGCAGGTTGGCATCTGGGGGTATCGGAAATATGTGTTTTGCTGGTCTACGTGCATGGATCTGGCACTCTGTGCCTAGGTCGAGTGAGTGAGGGTAAAAACAGCAAACGAAATGTCCAATGCGATTGGCGGAGACTTAGGACTAAAGTTCACTGTTCTCGTTTTGGGCGACCGGACACTGGCTCGTTTGCCCGAGTCATCTCTTCCTGATCACTCCAACCATTGGGAATGATAATAGAAAGATCTATCCGGATGTAAGCGGCGCCGTCCTTACGTCATTCCCCAATACAAAGGTCTGAAACACCTCAATATGGCCGCGTGGCACCTACGAAATCACCACCACCACCGTTCCTTCTTACGCCACTCCGACGGCACGCTCTCGAGAGCCTAGTAAGCACCAGCGACATCTCCCGGTCTCAAAGACAATACCCTTCCAACGACAGATCCCTTTTGTTGTTATTAGAGCCAATAACACCTTTCCCACCACCATCAAAGAACGGTAGGCGACATATATCTTTGGGCTGGTGGACCCCGGAAACTGATATAAACGACCGCACCCAGATTCGGATGTCCGAAGATTCCACCGAATACAAAGACTGGTTCATCTACTCAGAGCATGAAAGGATGTCTCAACTTCTGGAACAGGGTATCGTAGTCGAGGAGCCGGAGTTTTACTTCATGTGGAACCATATCTTCCGTGAATGGTTCTCCCTTTCCCAGGGCTGGATGGTACTCCAGGAACGATACGTCGAAAATATTCCGTCCTTCACGGTGAAGGTCGTGATCGACGCACGCGGTGTATCGGTCCAGGACGGAGAACTCAAGCGGGCCGTGGACTCAAAACCGGCACTCGTGGCCGTGGTCAGACACACGCTAAAGTGAACTGACGAAGGCCAGGAGAATACCCTCGACGAAGTGGAGACTGCCATGAGAGAGATCTTGTCTGAAAGTGAAGTGTCAGCCGTCTGGGGGATCGCTGCAATAGGGTTCCATTGGATAGCGTTCAAGCATGAGGGCAACGCGAGGGCAGAACGGCTGACTAACTGGAGGACTGATGTGCTTAGCTCCGACTCATGGCACGCTATGAGGGGCTTGTTTGATACTATTAGACAATCCGTCTGAATCAGCATCTGCCTTCCTCCACAATGTTGTCGGTAGATTGAAAATCGTATTATGGTTTCGTGGTGGCCTCGTGTGCATGAGATTACGGAGCCAACTGCGTTGAATGCGTAAAGGAAAAATGGGCCTACCTCGCTCCCTGGATCTCGGTGGGGTCGAAGAACATGATGGCCCGACGGATTTTCTCCGCCATACTCCAGCTAATTGCTCTAGCAGTAATAGCGAGGTAAACAAATCCCCGGAAGGGACATATATTTTAGAGGGGCTTTGGTTGAAGCTAGATGAATTCATCGGCTAGAATGATCTCTCCAGAGGGATGAATGAGCCTGACAAGACCCGTAGGAGAGGTTTTATATGGACTTTGAATGCTTGAAGCGCTATCTTTCCGACAGGTGAGTGGCCGTTCAGAATGACGATTTATCTGAAAGCTGAGTGCCGCGCATGCAACGCCGTCGAGCACGAGACGATTGCCTATTAGTAATACCAATGAGCACTGAATATTCTGCGACGTGTACATATGTTTCAGCAATTCCTACTCTAGCTTAGTGCGGTATTCCACAAGCAAACACGAGATCTAAGGCTAGCTTTTCATTTACAAGTCGGATCCAGAATCCTTATTGATTTCCGTCATCATTTAAATTTAGAGAAAAGTGCCGTCCTTCGCGATCGTACAGAGAAATATTGGGCCGTCTCTCCAGTAGTTGCTTTGCAGCATCACATTGTGTTTCAGTCAGGATCAATGGTGTCAATGCGGCATCTCCACCTAGGATATGAATATCTGTTAAGTTTGGGCAGTAATACTCACCCTGCTTACCAGGTTCTATGGAGCAAAGGTACTGCAGGAGCACCTCAACATTGGGAACCCGTTTCATGCGGAGGACGGATAAGGTGGGAAGGTGGCAAAGAAAGGCGGGGTCGGGGTCATCCGAGTCGTAGCGCTGGGGAAGTTTTTCGAGGTGAACGTCCAACGATGGGTGCGGCGGATCTCCCATGACGCCCGGCAGGATATCGGCGACTCTTTGATACGTATCAGCGAACCCCCCTCCAGGGAGGTGAAGCTCGAGTCCCTGGTGAACTCCTCGTTTCAGCACGTGCGCACAGTCAAAGCGACACATGCGTTGACTCATGTGCACTTGGACTGGGCGGGGTCTAAGGGGGGCCATGACAACTGGAAAGGGCGAATCGCTTCGCTGGCGCTTCAGAACGCTTGCGATGGGTTGGCCGATCGATGTGTTCAATCGAGCTCCCGTTACTGATAGACCGCGAAGGTTGGGAGCCAAAATGCAATCTAATAGCCAAATGGCTGCTTCTCTTGAGTTGAGGATGTCGTTTAATTCAATTGATCTCAAAGCTGGAAGGTAGAAAGTCGATTGAGGCGGAGGAGGAGTGGTGGTTTCGGCGGGGTGATTTTCGAGATTTGAGAGGGCCAGTTCCTCAAGATGAATGCATCTCAAGAGGATGTTGGTGATGTGGTCTCTTGAAGGCCATGAGCTCCCATAGCAGAGGTTAGCGATCTTTAAGCTTCGTAGCTCTGTGAAACGAGCCACTGCATCCCATGATATGCTGATCCCACTGAGCACTAACCGTCAAAGCGGGTAATGATCAAGATCGTCCAAATTTGGGTGTTCGTCCACAAGTCTTGCGTTTACAATTAAGCGTAAATCTTGAAGGCTTGGCATCGATAGTGATCCGAAGACCTGGATAAAGTATCTTGCAGAGGTAGCCGTCAGACGAAGCTGCAAGGACCGCCATCGTTTGCTGTGAGGAAAAAGGGTATCGAATCCTTCTTGCAGCTGAGAAGTTTGGAGCACTCCTTCATTCACCAAATTGATCGAAAGCGGAGTGTCTTGGGACTTTTTCACAGCAAATGGCGCGTCACGGAAGGTATCAATCCAACCCCAGACCCATGGACTTTGATCCAGAACATCCTTCCAATGACGGGAGACAGTTGCGAATGCGAGCAGTCGTTTGGTCGTTCTTGGATCGGGAGTGGTGTCGAAGTGGTCTAAAGACGCCTCCAAGACGTAGGAGAGCAGTGCCGGGGGAAGCCGGTGAATAGGTAGGAGGGAGTTTCTGCGGGTGGAGATACGAGCAAGCCTTGATGAAATATCAGCAGAGATTGCTCTGCGGACATTCTGCAGGCACATGAGCTCCTTGTCGGAGCGAGGTATTTGTGTTTCCAACTTATGAGCTGTGGCCCCCTGGCTTTGAAGGTTGCAGTTGTTAGATTGGACGAATACATGGCACCAACCCTTGCCCTAACCTTTCCGTGCCCTCTGACCGAAAATCGGCCAAATATTCGGTTAGGAGTTCCTGGATACGTTTTTGGAGGTCTGTGGCCATCGGTGAAGACCGAATACGATAGTCACGAAGCGGTGGGACGGGAGTGGCGGCGGGGAGCAGTTCCCAAACCTAGGCGGACACAGGGCCTTCTCTCACGGTTCGAATCGTGACAACGCAATGGCCCGAGTTCAGAGATGTGCGGGAAAGCGGAGCTTCTCTATCTAGGGGGATGGCGGTTCATCCGTCACCAATCGCTCGTTAAGCTTGAAATTCTAGTATTCGAGGACGCCTCAAGCGTCTCCAAGTAAGATCCATCGTATTTGAAGTTGGATTGAGGATTTTATTCGTCGGGAAATCTTGCCGAAGTGTCTAGCTTTGGGTTCTGGGTTTGGGAAAGCGGTTGGCTGTGGAATTGGCCGGCCGCTGCCTCCTTCAGCTTCGGAATCCCTAAATACGTCGATAGATGATGTGGAAATGATCTGAAAGCTCTTAGCATGGTCAACTAAGCTGCTCTCCGAAGCGTTCTTGAAAACTATCGCTTCCGGATCTCGGGATCCGAGTCTCCCAGGGTATTATCCTCGAGAACCAGACGCGACTTGAATCAGAGCCGGTTTTACAGAGCCTTCAGGTTCTTTTACAACTATAAACATCCCAGACAATGACCGTTGAATCCATGACATTAAGGCCAGGCAGGTGGGTTTTAAATGATTATATTCATAACACTAATCTGCTCATTTAAATGCATACAAATATCCGATCCGAGGATCTTAGTACGTACTTTCCGGAATCATAGAAAGAGCTGCCGCCCCTCGTCATCATACAGAGTAATACCGGGCCGGTTCTCCAGTAGTTGCTTCGCGGCATCACGTTCCATTTCAGTTCTGGTCGGCGGGGCGGCACTGGCACGCAGGAGATGAATTTCTGTCAAGTTTGGGCAGTAATAATTGGTGGGGTCACCGGGTTCTCGGGAACATAAGAACTGTAGGAATACTTCAGGATTGGGCATTTGCCCGAGACGGAGGACAGATAAGGAGGGAAGGTGGCCAAGAAAGGCGGGGTCGGGGTCAGGATTTGGGTTGTATCTTTGTGGAAGTTTTTCGAGGTGAACGGTGGGTGTGGTGGATCTCCCATAGCGCCCAGGAGAATATTGGTGACCCTTTGATACGCATCAGCAAACCCCCCTCCTGGGAAGTTAAGCTCGAGTCCCTGGTGAACCCCTCGTTTCAGCTCCCAGTCAAAGCTACACATGCGTTGAGTCATGTGTACATGGACTGGGCGCGATCGAAGGGAGGCCATGATAACTGGAAAGGGCGAGTCGGTGCGTTGGCGCTTTAGAACACTTGCAATGGTGTGGCCAATCACTCTGCTCGACCGGTCCCCAGTCACTGACAGACCGCGAAGGTTGGGAGCTGAAATGCAATCTAACAGCCAAAGACCTGCATCTCTTGAGTTGAAGATCTTGCTAAACTCAACCGACTTCAAGGCTGGAAGGTAGAATGTCGATTGAGCCGGAGGGGGGACGCTTTGATCATGGGGATGATTTTCGAGTTCGGAGAAGGCTAGCTCTTCGAGATGAATGCAACCCAAAAGGATGTTGGTGATGTGGTCTCTTGAAAGCCATGTGTTTCCATAGCAGAGATTGGCGATTTTTAAACTTCGTAGCTCTGTTAAGTTAGCTACAGTATCCCATGTCGTATTGATCCCACTAAGCACCAAGTGTCGAAGCGGGTAACGATCAAGGTTTTCCAACGTTGGCTGGTCATCGGAGACGAATTTTGCGTTCATAACGAGACCTAAGTCTTGCAGATTTGGCATTGATAGTGGTCCAAAGCGTTGGATGAAGTCTCTTGCCGCGATGGTCGACAGATGGAGCTGTAAGGATTGCCACCGTTTGCTGTGAGGTAGGAAGGTCGCGAATCCCTGTTCGAGCTTGGAAGTGTCCAACTCTCCTTCGTTCACCAAATTCATCGAAAGCGGAGCGTTCTGGGATTTTTTCACCGCAAATGACGCGTCACGAACGATGTCAATCCAGCCCCAGGCTGATGGGCTCTGATCCAAGACGTCTTTCCAATAACGTGAGACAGTTGCAAGCGCGAGCAGCCGCTTGGTCGTTCTTGGATCGGGTGTGGCATCGAAGTGGCCCAAAGACTCCTCCAAGATGTAGGAGAGTAGTTCCGGAGGAAGCTGGTGAATTGGGAGGAGGGAGTTCCTGTGGGTAGAGACCCGTGCCACCCTTCTTGAAATTTCAGCGAAGACCGCCTTATCCATATTCTGTAAGCGTGCAAGCTCCTCGTCCAGATGAGGTATCTGCTCAAACCAAACTCGAGGTGACTCCCCCGAGCTTTGGAAGGGCGGAGTCGTGAGATTATAAGAATAGGTGTCAGCAACTGATGCACCCACCTAGTCGCGCCCACGGGCTGAAAATCTGCCATATATTCGCTTATGAGTTCCTGGATACGTTCTTGGAGGCCTGAAGCCATGGCCCGAAAGGCTGATATGATAGTTAAGCAGCGGTGGGGCGGGAGCAAATGTGTATAGGCGGGAGGCCAGCTTCGAAGGTGGGTGAACTCAGTGCTTTGTCTCACGGTTCGAGTTTACGCCGCGAACTGGTTCCAGATCTACCAGCAACCGAAACGTCTCTATTCGATCGCCATCGAGGCATATCTGCTATCAATATAATTTTGCTGTTAGTATTAAGCTTCTCACTGCTTTCCGGTGATCATAAAGGAAGACCAAGTGGACCTGAAGTGCTTAACCGCCGGCGTATATCACCTACCCCTCATCTTCCTGAGGATCGCTTGGCCATAACATCATTTTACAGCGCAAATTATCCAAACAAGCTACTACTAGGATTTGAGCCAAGTGCACACTCCGTATATAATATCCGCTCGTTTAGCTCTAGATATCCTGTTCAGCCGCAGCCGCCATGAGCGTCTTCTTGTACTATCCTGCGTGACTATAGCTAGATTGAAGATTCCTTCGGCGGACCAGAGCTCTGTGGGGGTTGTGTACCTTCTGAATTTGATCAGTAACCTTTCTCAAATTCTCTATCACGCCGGAGCCGAATGAACGGACATGTTCTTGCCACAGCCAACCGAATTGACCCCACGACGTTTCTTGAATAGTGACCGCTTCCAGATCTCAGATCCCCAGCTCTCCCCTCCGGCCTTCTACCGGAGGTGCGGAGGTCGTGTGGAACCCAATTTAGAGCCAGTGTTCCAGTATCCTCAAGACACCTGTCGCAGCCCGTTGAGTACATAGTATCATGATCAGGCAGATGCGTTGTAAAATGGCTACATTTGCAAGACTAAACTGTCAATTACAGTGGACATGAACATGGGATTTAGGGTCCTCATAGATTTCTGCCGTCATTAGGAAGGTGAGAGAAGTGCCGTCCTTCGCCATCATACAGAGCAATGTTAGCCCGTTTCTCCTGTAGTTGGTTTAAGGCTTCACGTTGCATTTTGCTTCCACTCCAAGGTGCTTCCCAAAAATGAATTTCTGTCAAGTTTGGGCAGCAATACTCGGCCGGGTCACCAGGTCCCCTGGAGCACAAGAACCGTAGGAATGCTTCGACATTGCGAACTCCCCAACCTATGCGCAGGACGGACAAGGAAGGAAGGCGAAGGAGAAAGGCAGGATCGGGGTCAGGATTTACACTGCGGGCGGTCTGTGCAACTTTTTCGATGTGAAGATGGAGCGGCGGGTCTCCAATGATGATGGACACAATATCGATTACTCTTTGACACGTATCTTCATACGTGCTTTCCGGAAGGAAAAGCTGGAGCCCCTGGTGTGTCTCTCGTTTCAGCACGTGCGCCGAGTCAAACTGACACGAGTGCTGAATCATGTGCACTTGTACTGGGCGCCCTCTAATGGACGCAATGACAGCTTGGAGGGGCGAGTCAATGCGCTGGCGCTGCAAGATGCTCGCGATGGGGTGGCCGATCCGTCTGTTAAACCTGGCTCCTCTTACTGATAGACCGCTGAGGTTGGGAGCCGAGATGCAATCTAGTAGCCAAAGAGCCACTTGCCCCGTGTTGACGATGTTCGTTAATTCAAGCGACCTCAAGGCTCGAAGGTGGATGTTCGATAGAGGCGGAGGGGGAACGCTCACATCGGCGGGGTTGTTCTCGAAGCAGGAGAGGGCCAGCTCCTCGAGATGAATGCAACCCAAGAGAATGTTGGTCATTTGGTCTCTTGATGGCCATGCATTCCCTTTCCAGAGATCGCCGATTCTTAAACTCCGCAGCTGTGTTAAGGCAGCTACTGTATCCCAAGATGTGTTGATCCCGCTGAGTACTAAGCGCCGTAGGGGGTAGCGGTTGAGGTTGTCCAACCTTGGATGCCTGCCGCCGCCATCTGAGTTCACAACCAAATCCAGATCTTGCAGGTTTGGCATAGACAACGAGTCAAGGACATAAGTAAAGTGTGTTGCCGCAGGAGCCGTCGTAAGGAGGTGTAAGGACTGCCATCGTCTGCTGTGAGGGAGAAGAGGGGCGAATCCGCGATCGAGTTTGGGGATGTCCAACTCTTTTTCGTTCACCAGATTGATCCAGAGCGGAGCTTGTTGAGACTTCTGCACCGCAAATGGCGCGTCACGAAAGGTATCAATCCAACCCCAGACAGCTGGACTTTGATCCAGTACGTCTTTCCAATGGTGTGAGACAGTTGTAAGCGCGAGCAGTCGCTTGATCGTTCTAGGATAGGTCAGGCTGCCGAAGGGGCCCAGAGACGTCTCCAAGATGTAGGCGAGTAGCTCCAAGGGGAGTCGATGAATGGGTAGGAGGGAGTTTCTCTGGGTGCTGACGCGTGCGATCCTTGCTGAAATTCCAGTAGAGGTCATCGTCTGTACATTCCTCAGACGCGCCAGCTCCTCCTCTACACGAGATAACTGTACAACCAAGGTATGATCTGGCCTCTCTTGGCTTTGAAGAACGGACTTATTAGATACGATAATGTCACGGTTGTCAGCAAGTCAAGTCCTCACTTTTGCGTGCTCTCTCGCTGTAAATCTGCTAGATATTCGCTTATGAGCTCTTGTAGACGTTCCTGGAAGTCCAGTGCCATGAGATAAAGAGTCGATACAGTAGTTAGGTAGCGGTAGGGTCGGAGCAAAGGTCCTGGTGTGTCCGGTGGCAGGTGGTTCCACAGGAGGCGAGCGCCTAATCTCACGGTTTGAATCTTCGGCTGCACTCGCGCCTCCGGTAACCGGCGAACTTGCTCTTTTGGATCCGAAAATCTATTGTCATCCGCAAGCATTCACAGGTGGCCGTTATGTTATAGTGCTTTCAAGGGGTAATTGTGATTGTTTCAGACGGTCTCCGAACACCAGGAAGGGAGGGCCAGACTTGAAGCTGCGAGCCCCAAGCTAAACACCTTCCTCTCTTCAATGCCCACCCATTCTTCGGCGTCGCGTGGTGCTAGACATCCTTTGATGCTGCTACTCCTCCGAACAAGTCGCTGTTAGGCCTTCCACACCTCGAATGCTGAAATCAACGCCCCGACGGCTTGTCTCGTCCCTCACCTTTCCTTCGCTTAGTTTCCAACTTCTCGTGTTCGAGATTGCCCTGAGCTTCGTATTGGACCAATCCCTCGCGCTCGCGCAATAGAACGGCGTATTCCACACGCTTCCTCTTTACGACGCGCCCACGACGGACCATAAGGTTGCCGTCACGTTGTTTACATTTGAGCTTCTTCACCTTCCCTCAGCGCCGTGTGCTCCAGCTAAGGGACTCCACCGTACTCGCGTTTGAGATCCCACTATTTGAGAGCGTGTGTTTTCTATGAATTTTCAAGAACTTTCTACCCGATCGCCGCTACTGTCTTCGCCATGTCGAGTTTGCCCAGTCGGCGCGGAATCCCGGAATTCAATACGACCAAGGATGGGCAATGCATGTCTATTCTAAATCGCAAACAAGGCACGGGTCTAATGGTACGAGTAGATTTCTACTAAGATTTGGACTGAGCTGAATCCATTTTATTTCGTTAGTTCATTGCTCATGCTGGCTTGATCTCCACCGTAGCAGTAGCGGTGTTCTTTCTTCTCGTTTTGGTAAGTCGCTTTCTCCACGTCCAAACTATTCCGCGAGTTCATGTATCTATTATCACCTTATTTCGGGATAGAAAAACTATATTCGGAACGTGGTAAACCCACCACCCGGAAGGTGGAAGCTCATTCGAACGCATGTCGATGCGTATCTGCTCTCCTTGATGTTCGCCGACCTGCTTCAAGGCATCGGAGCTGTGCTCTCGCTGAAATGGGCTTTGGAGCAGAAGACATATTGCAGCGCGTATTGCACGGCACAGGGTGTGATCCAGCACCTTGGGGAGACGGGTGTTGCGCTCGGGTATGTATGCCGCAGGGACCAGCGACACCCTTTGGTGGTCTTCCATCGAGAGCTTGTTGGCGCTTACTGCAATCTGCAACCATAGGACGTTAGTTATCGGATTACATACATTCCTTACTGTATTCTTCCACTTCAAGCCGCCACGGTTGACCTGGATAGCCGTGATTACGGTGCAGTGGTCGTTCTTGGGCTTGTACATCGTCATCGCATACTTCAAGACAAAAGGTCCCGTTCCTTATTATGCCCCAACACCGTGAGTATCTGTGATGCTATAAAGTCTCTGAAAGCTGAGAATATATATATTTTTTAAAAATTTGCCTCCATAGATTTTGTATGTTGGGCTGTGGTGGCGTTGCAGGCTACTGGCCACGGCTGATACTCGATTTCGTTAGGGTGTTGGATTAGTTCGGAGCACGACCCTGATCGCATCTTTGCCGAGGTAGAGAAAAGTCATTTTTTATGATTGAATTTTATAAGGACTTACATCTCCTGGTATCAAGTATCTCTGGATGTGGCTTGCCGCATTCTCCAACATCGCCTTGTACATCCCCCTCTTTTTCTTACTTCGCGGCAACATTCACGTCAATCCAGTCACACGCAAAATTACCTTCAACTTCAACTTGAAAAACTCTTTGGGAAAATGCTTTAGTCGACGGAAAAATCAAGGCCAACAATGGGATATGATGGGCGGTGGCGCTGCTCGAGGAGGCCCTGGAACGGCTTCTGCTTCCTCGACAACGTCGAACGGGAATGAGAAAGAAGCTCTGAAGTTAATCTGGTGCGTTGGTCTAGTGAATTCCAACCATTTAAGATGTTAACAAACGCGGTATGGGGTTAGGTATCCGATCTCGTACACAGCGGTGATTTTGCCAATCAGCATTGCTCGGTGGTCAACCTCATTCCTAGCGCCAGAGACGAACATACCTGTGAACCAGCTCCCAATGACAAAGACCACAGTCACCACGTTTATCTTTGGCCTTTCTGGTAGGTGCAGCTCGGTTTGGCCAAACGCAATAGCTCAAATGGGTTTATTATGTGGCCAGGTCTTGTAAACGTATTGGTTTTCATGCTCACTCGGCCGCATCTCCTCCTGTTTGGGCCCCGCCGCGGCATGGTGGGAGATCCTCCCCGACGGCTTTCCGGTAACGTAGGGACAGGTCCTCGGTTGACAGTGACCAACACCTCGACTGCGTCACGCCAATCTTCGGAGTGGAACACAAAGAGCTCTGGGCTAACGCGGTTTGAGCCGCCAAGATACATAGCATCGTTGCCGTCCTCTCCGAACCCGGCACTGAAACTTGGACACTCCGTTCGGGGGTCTCGGTCGACTGAGATGGGTTTCTCGAGGGGAGGTTCTGGTGGTCGCCACGAGTATCCTCCTCCGGGGTTTGAAGGGAGGAGAGGCAGTCGGGAGTCGGATGACGTGTATGACGCTGCTGAAACCACGTCGGATAAGGGCGGCTCGTTCCTCAACCTGCAAGGTCAATCCGTAGAACGCTATGACGAGTCCAAGCACTGTCCCGGAGGTCTGACGATGGTTCAAGATACCTTCCAGTCTGGGTCTCACGTCAATCATGCGGAGGGATTCGGTTCGTCATGGGTGACTGTGCCGGAGCTCGCTGCAGCCCACGCGGCGGAGGAGCGGTTTGGCACCGGAGAGAAGTTGGTCGTTGGGAAGGATGGGGAGTTGGAGGTGTCGAGTGACAGGGACCAGCGCCCTGACACTCCAGTTTGGCATGGCCCGTCTCGACCGCTCTAGGGTTCTTCGGCTATGTTCAGTGCAAATTTCTGTCGCCCTCGGTATGTCGAGCGCCGTATGATAGCTGTTGTCGACTTTCCCACTCGTGCAACGTCCCAAGTAATACCTCACCATAAAATACGCATCGTCATCGCATCTTTCTGGTGGTTTCAGGCTCTGGGAGTGTGGTTGTCGAAAACGGGGGTAGACGAGGTTTGCGTGTGTTTGTTCAGGTGTCTGATGCGAGGTTTGGATGTGAGAGGAGGGGGATGCGCTGGAAAAGAGTATGAGAAGGGGCACAACTCGCAAAACGATGGAACTGCACAGGACATTCGATCTCTCCCCCTTCTCCCACCCACCGATCCCCCCTCCGTCCTAGCCTCACCCACCTTCGAGAGGCTTTCGACCTCGCCATCTCGATTCTGACCGCGACCTCAACCTCCCATCCATCCACCCACCGGCGCCGCTCATGGTCCTAGTCCGACGCAAGCGCGTTCTCTTCCATGACGTGCCCGACTCCATCCGCCACCTCGGTCCAGGCAACAAGCTTCCAGACCCAGGCCTCTACCCATCACCAGAGGCAAAGGCACTTGCCGCCGACCCAGAGGTCTTCTACATCACAGAGACGGGCGAAGTGTTTCTCGACTATGAGTGCGTGGAGGATTCCCGGCATTAGGTTTCAGACTGCTCACCTCTCCTTTGCCCACAATCCAGATCTTATGCCGCTCGTATGACATTCTACAAGTCCAACATATTCATGTGCGAGGTCACTGGCAAGACCGGGCTCGACTACTTCCAAGCGGCCGAAAGTGAACGAAGTGAATCCAACAACTTGCATGCCCGTTTCCCTGAACAACTCAAGGCCGCCGTACTACGCGCAGTGCAATGGCGTACGTTTGTCCTTGGTGTACACTCCTACTCTTGCACTAACATTTTGTGTGCCGCGCACCAGAAATTGTTGGTCGTTTGGACCACCTTGTCGAAGCTGTGTACGATCGTTACAAAGATAGATATTTCAAAGGCGAAAGTAAGCAACGCCACCCTTTACTATTCTTGATCCTATATTAACCCCTATTGCACCAACCGCAGAGGTCTACGTCGATGTGCAAGGCGACAAGTACCTTGCTCGCATTATTAAGGTCTTCCCTCCTCGAAATCTCAAGTCTTCCTCATCGCCAATGAAACTCAAGCTCAAGCTAACAAACGGCACTCCCAGTGGAAGCACCTCTCCACCGCCCTCCTCCGCCCAATCTTCCGAACCGTCAAAAGCTCCTAGCAAGTATAGACCCTCCCCGAACCAACGCGTCGCCCGCTCCTATCCTGCCCCCTCGCACATCCCACCCGCCAGCTCCCCACTCGCTATTTGCAACGAAGATGTCAAACCGACCATCGTCGATACTCCGCCACCAACACAGGCAGCCGCTGCCGACGTACCGATTCACAGCATTGGGGCCGATTTGAAGCTGTCGCTTGAAGAGGCTAACAGGCTGGACGATCCACATGCGTACTACTACTCTGTACAAATGATCGGAGCTGGTGACAACGATGCATCGGATGGTCCCGGAGCAGCCGATGTGGACACCAACAAGTACGCAGGCAGCGAGATGGAGGTCACTTGCACCGCGCTGTCGCGAGACCGTCTGGGGTTCAACAAGGCGTTGCTCAAGCGCTTCATGAAGGATGCGCTTGAACGGGACAATGCCGCCGCTAGCCCCTGGGTGGTCAAGAAGGACCTCGCGGAGAAATATGGAATCGAGACCGAGATGCCTCCAGAAGTTCGCGAGGGAGTGGAGGGCGTGAAGAAGGCGGACCACGAGAAGCGAAAGAGAATTTGGGAAGAGAGGGGTGGAGGCGCCGGTGGTGACGGCAGTGATAGCGTCGCAAACGGTCCTGCTGGGAAGAAGCGAAAGCTTAACGAGGACGAGAAAGGTGAGATAGCTTTCGACTGAATGGGGGTGAAGGGTGTTGACATGAATTTTCGTTGAGCAGCAGCCCGGGACGCTCAAAACAATCAACGTCAGCAAGAGCTCGATCGGTTGGAGCAGGCAGCAGAAGATGCTATGCGTAAGGCTGCACAAGCTAAAAAGCGTGGTGTCCGCTATCCCACCGAAGACTTGGACGTCAAGCTGTCGGACAAGGACCGCAAAGCCGGCAAGATCCTTTGCCGACCAAAGATGGATCGTGACGTGCCATTTGGCGCTGCCTTCGAAGCGTTTGTCATGTCTTGGAGCTTTTTGCAGACCTTTGGGTAAGGGCTCCTCTCTTCCACCCCCACACCGTATATGCTGAATAACCCCCTGGTCGGTCCCCTCCTGACAGGAAACCGCTCGGCCTCTCTGGCTTCACTCTGGACGAATACGAAAAGGCCCTCCGGCACTCACTCATCGACCCGCCATGTCGACTCGTTGCCGACGTCCACCTGTGCTTGATAAACATGATTCGTGAACGGCCGTTCGAAAGGCATGCGGCGGTTGTTTCGTTGCTGGAGCTCAAGGATGGAGATAGCCCACAGGCGATCAAGGCGGGGCAGGCCGAGAAGGACGATGATTGGCAGGTGGAGATCGACGAGCTTCTCGCAGCCGTAGCGGATATTGGAGTTTCATGGGACAGCACTATTCCGAGCGTGCTTTCCAGCGACGTCAGGGATGGATGGGAGTGTGTTTTGATTGGATTCTTGAAGGATGTGAGCTGATTTGGTGACGTCCGACAGCCTTCATCTTGACTGACGTGTGTCCATTTTAGTATGCCACCACGGCAACTTTCCCGAGGTTACGACCTATCCTGACAAGCCTTGTGTACGGTCCCAGTCCTCCGGAAAACGACGACGAAAGCTCGACTGGGTCGGTGGTGGAGCCTTGTCATCCCGCTGACAGGTACCCGTCCTTACCACCCGAAGACAAAATCAACATCATTCAGTTCCTCTGCGAACTGGCCATCCCGTGCAAGCCGATCCGATCGACGTTAGAAGCCGCCGAGGCGGACTTGACTGAACTGCGGAAGGAGAAGATCGAGCTTAACAGGGAGAAGAAAAAGCTGTAAGCCACCTTCAACTTCCCCACACTCTTGAATATTTCCTGATGAAATTGCTTTTTAGGGTGGATGAGGCCGCTCAGCAAAACGGTTCGGAAGGTGGTACCCCGCTCACCAAGGGCAATCTGGAAAGCAACACCAAGGCTCAAGGAGACGCTACTCCTGTGAACGGAGCTAGCGATATGGACGTCGACTCGGAACGAATGGTCGATGCTTCGTCTGATGTAGCCTCGGAATACGGCGAGGGATCGTCGAGAGCTACGTCTGTCGTGAACGGGCGCAGCGGAAAAGTGGATACCTCGAACCCGACTCCCAAAACCATCGCGCTCGCCCGCGAACGTGCTTTAGCAAGGGAGAAAGCTGCTGAAGCCAAAGCCGCCCAAGCCAACACCCGGCGCCGAGAGGACGACGTCGCGAAACTCGACCGCCGACTCGAAGCGATCGAGCGCGAGTTCAGGCAGATGCTGGGTCTCGGCAGGAGCAAACCCCTGGGTCGCGACCGGTTCTACAACCGGATATGGTGGTTCGACGGCCTCGGCTCGGCTGGCCTGCTCAACCGATCGGGTGACGTCTCTTACGGCAGCGGGAGGCTCTTCATTCAGGGACCGAGCGAGATCGACTTGGAGGTCATGCACGGCAGGCCAGATTTCGCCGACGTCATCGCTGCGAGGAGAGTGGAGGAGGAAGGCGAGGGTATGAGTTTGAAGCCTGGCGAGTGGGCGTGCTACCAGGAGCCTGAACAGGTGAGGTTGCGCCTCTGTGAAGTCGGATGAAGACTGTAACTGACGGTATCGGCTCATATAGGTGGAAGCGTTTATGACCTGGCTCAATGTTAAAGGTCATAGGGAGTTCCAGTTGGATCGGACTATGAAGCTTTGGTGGGACTATGTCGTCCCTGGAATGAAGAAGCGACAACTGGTTAGTGCTATTCCCTAGATGTCGCTTAATTTTGTTCGTCGGAACTGACGCCTCGCTCGTCTTTTTAGGATCTCGCTGCTGGCCCAAAACTCCCCGAGACTACTAGCTCCGGGCGCCGTACGTCCAAGGGCAAAGGCAAAGACTCTGAACTGCTCAGGGAATCGTACATGGCTTGGAGGAACAAGCGAAAGCCTGGCAAATAAATGTATCTCTTTTCTTGCATGAGCTGCCATCCCTACTGAAAATATCTTTTTCGTAACACATCTTTTGTTCTTTCTTATATTCTTGTTGTTGCTTTTCGTCACGATCAGTAATCTCTCTCCTTTTTTTTTCCTTACGCAAATGTCTCCATAATAGTAGACGCAGGTATCCTTATTGACCTCGCTATTGAGTACGCTTGGGAGTGGTGGGGTCGGTTGCGAGCCTGCTTCTTTCTCGCAGTGAAGGGAGGTGACGGAAAGGAAGGGAATCCATGAGATGGGTTCGCTGCCGAGGTCGTCTCTCGCAGTCGTTCACGATCGCTGTACGAAAAGGAAGGGAACCCATAGCATGTGCTTGCTACCCCGGGAGCGTGAATTTTGATGACAGGTTGTCTGTCGCAGTACTTCGTTTGGGATCGCTGTGTGATTCTTGAAGCGAGAGTTGCGGGTCACTTGACCACCGCCGGCCATGGGCCCATGGTACAGAAGCTCCTGGAAATTTTCATTTACCCCTAAACAGCGCAAGCTCTGTGCCTGCACGCCTCTTTCCAATGTTCTGCGTTCTTAATAAAACTTTGCTATGAGATGAAAAGGCTGAGGGCTTAACTTAAAGATCATTAAAGAACAATGGGGACCTGGAATAGCTGGGTAGTTCAACTCGGCGGTGACCGTCCCAAGAGAGTGAAGTCCGGGAAGAGGAGATCAGCGAGTGGAGTGCTCTACCAGGCGCGCGGTGTGGCGATTGGAAGGATGGCCGATCGATGGAAGCGCCAGCGGGCGATCCGAGCGCTTTGTGTGGAATCCCGTGGTGGAGAGGCAAGTGAGGGGCTTATGCCACCTGCAGGGTCACCGAGGCATTACCCTACAGGTTAACAAGGGCGAGTTGGCCTGTCTCTCTCAAACAAACTGAGGTACTTATATATACGCTTCATTGGTGGGGTTGAGAAAATTTGCAAAGGGTAAAACCGAAAGGTAGCCGGGGCCGAGACCGGTCCGCGCACCCGACGGAAGCTCGGGTGCGTATGGACAAATGCGGTGAACTAGACTTTTTCCAGGCGTCGATTATTATTGTATTCTTATTGAATAGGAGATTCCCGGGTGTTTGCGTATTATATATATGGTCCAGCGGAAATTTTCGGGCTGGAGAGGACGTTTAGGGAGGGACTTGAAGGCTATTTGAGCGGGGAGGGTAAAGGGAAGAGCGGATGGAAAGGAACTTATGATAAAACACCTATATAAATATTCCAGCCAACTACAACTTTGTGAAAGAGGTTCTAGCTGATCAAATGAAGCTCTCAAGTACCCCGGTCTGTTGAAAATTGTAATGGTTCAAAAGGGGCTGATCGAGAAATCCCACGCCACAAATTAAGCGCTAAAATTGAAAATTATTGATCAGTTCGATCGTCTCAGCTTGTATCGCTGAATCAGATTCCGTCGGCTCATCTCAACACCGGATTAAATCTGTTCATGTTGCTAGTCGCTGACATGTCCTTTCCACCACATGTGAAAGGAAACAATCACTTTCATAATTTCATTCGGAACCCAAGCCTCACCGAAGCAGTGCGATCCCCTTTTCTTTTTCATCTCGAGGGTAGAGACTTATAAGCTTGCGGCAAAAGTATATTTTCACGGTCTGGGGATTGCATTGCGCAGTATACAAGGGAAGACGTGAGTATGAGCAATCCTGCTTAAAGAAAGCAAGGGAGAAGGGTTAAGGCCTCGCTGAGAACGGTCAGGAAGGCTAACGGGGTGTGCGGCTAGCCTTGGCCGGACTCTGATGAAGAACAGAAGCACCCCCAAAAACGCAGCTGGAAACTCACTTCACGCTGAGTCGTGCAGCCGGCCTCCATGCCTTTTTTCTTAGAATGAAGCGGAACGAGCATGTGGGTTGCCATTGAAATGAGAAGAACAGCTTTCGCCTGCCTGCCCTTGCCTGCTCTCGCTCTCATGCCTGAGGCCCCACTAGCAACAATGATCGGCTTTATCAAATTCAAGCGACCTCTTGTCATTGGGGAGCCAACGAATTGGTATGCGTTCGAGGTACGGGAATTTCTGACTCGGAAGGAGGCCCGGAAAAGGAAGGTCGGCGACGGCGACGGGCGTCTGAAGCGTCATGGATTCCGTGCGAATGGCGGGGAGTTTGCGAAGGTGGAGAGTCGGAAGGTGCCATGTCAATGATGGGAAGCCAAAGGATGGTCCATGAACTTCCTGTTAAGGTATAAGCATGGGAAAGGCCTTTGCCACAGCCACCATGACACCCCGTTCCTCTCCTTGCGATAAGTGACCGGCCAGGTTCTTTTTGCCCACAGGAATCTTTTCCCTTCCCGAACATGGCTTATCCCCGCCTGGGTACGATGTATGTGCTTGTTGTATGTTGCTTCTTGCAAAAAGGACTCCACCTCCCCTCTTCACATTTCCCATCATGGTAAATCGGCCGAATCATCCTTGCTGCCCCCCCTCCTATCCCTCATTCTCGCTTGCCGGAAATGGAAGCGGCGCTCTTGCAATTCGGACGATTGACTTTCGGTCCTATTCGTCCTCATTCAAACCACGAAGGGGTCGCATGCAATGGAAGGTCCCCCCGTTTGCTGATCATCTTCCGATAGCGCTGCAGGGCTTGACGCGAAAGCTGCGCCCGTCGCTCGTCGGCGCCGGCGTCATATGGGCGCGTCGCTTGTCGTTCGGGTGGATCATGCAATGTCGTCGAATGAACGTCCGAACATCTCCAATGGACGGGGGGGAGAAAAAGGTCACGCTTGTAATCGGATCAAGCAGCCGGTGTGGGCGGTCCCTTAGAGCGAGATCCAGATCGGGTAGTCCGGTCGACAATGAAACAACCCTTAGAGCCGGTGCACCCACCCCTCCCTCACACCCTTCAAAAGTTTTCCTCTCGCCTCGATGCCTTTTCTTCTAGCCTCCATCTCTCTCTTCCCCCCCTCATCTCCATCTCCATCGCTCTGTAACGACTCTGCCACGTACGTAACGCCCGTCGACCGGCTCGCTTTGCTCTGTAAGTACACCTTTTACCTCTAGTCGAGATCCCAACTCACGTCCAGGCCGCTCGAAGCTGCACCGTCGCCTTGGTCGTTCCGTTCCCCCCCTCCCTCACTCATCCTTTGACTAACGACCAAAGGATCCTCTCTCAAAAGGACTGCAACGTATATATAGTCCACCCTCTCATTTAGTTATTATACCCCCTCCTTCCCTACCTCCCACCGATGAACTCGTTCACCAGCTCTCTCAACCAGAGGCTCCACCTCGACATCGACCGGGCGAGCGGGGTCGTCGGCTCGCTCGTCAGCTTCGGCCGCTCGCAGACCTTCCTCTCCGGCTCCAATTTAGCGTCCACACCGGGGACGGGCAACCCCTTTTTCGGCCGCGACGATGAAGAGTACGCGGGCGAAGACGAAGGCGGCGTGCCCGAAGAGGACGAGATGGAGGAAATCGAGGACGAGGAGCATCATCCGCAGATCACGGACCGCGATCCCGAGTGGGACGCCGACCGCGACCGCCTCATCCGCGCGCACGCGCACGAAGACGAGGAGTTCGTCGTAGGCTCGACGAACTGGGACGAAGACGACGCCGATACGCCGACGTCGACGTTGGGGCCGACGACGATGCCCTTTGCGAGCAGGCCGCGGACGCACAGTCGCCCGGGGAGCTACCGCCAACCCTCCCGCATGCGACACATCTCCACGCCCACCATCCCATCCTCCTCGGTTCGCGCAAGTCGGGGACGCACCTCTCCCTCATCCGCAAGCGCGTCTCGCGGCGAGGCCAGACGCGGCGGCGCGACGACGGGTGGGGGGAGCAGCGGCGGCGGCACTCCGTCTCGCATGTCCCCGCCCATGGCAGCCGTCATCGAAGGCCGCCCCTCCTCCGCTCCCGTCGCACCGCGCTTCGTCATGCCACCTCAAGTGCGCCAGGTCGACATGGACGAACGAACACCTCTTATCAGGATCTCCGGCACCTCGTCTCCAACGCGGTACGACGGCTCCGCGCCCGTCACTCCCTCGACGCTCGCACCTTCGCCGACGCACCTCCAGCCGCAACCGCATCCCAAGGTCGTCATCCCGCATCACCAACCACCCCAGCAGCCGCGTCAACCGGAGCGCAGGCGGCGGGGCAGCGTGAAGCGGCCGCACCTCCCGCCAGGAAGGTCAACATACGGACAAACGGTACGCGCCTCCTTATCTTATCGAACGCAGAGGACCCTTGGACTTACCCCGAATCCGTAATTACCCCATTTCTGAATATACGCAGCTCTTCAACTCGATTGCGATCCTGTTGGGCATCGGGATGCTCTCCTGTCCTCTGGCGTTCGCGTGCGCCGGGTGGATAGGAGGAACGCTTTTGGTCATCTTTTACGGGTTCCTCACATGCTATACGTGCGTCTCGGTCCCGACGATGGGATCTTTTCTTTTTTTTTTCCCCTTCCGTGAAGAGAGGGTTGGTTCTCAAACTGATCGTCTTCTTTCTTCGTTCCTTTCGAACTTACAGTGCGAAAGCTCTCGCCAAGGTCATCCTTTCGGACGCGCGCCTGCGGACGTACGCCGACATCGGTCAAGCCGCGTTCGGTCCCCGGTCCAACATGTTCACCAGCTTCCTCTTCTGCTTGGAGCTCTTCGCAGTCAGGTTAGACACCCCCCCACTTTCCTCTCAATCATCGGTATGCATCATCTCACATATTATTATTTCACCCCCTCTTTTAGCGTGATCCTCGTCGTCCTCTTCTCCGACTCGCTCCACGAAGTCCTCCCTCAATACTCGTCCAACACGTACAAGTACTTCGGCCTGCTCGTCATCATCCCCACTTCGTTCATGCCTCTGCGCATCCTGTCCTTCGCGTCCATCTTGGGCGTCCTGTCGACGTTCATGCTCATCTTCGTGCTGCTTGAGGACGGGACGACCAAGATGACCGCCCCCGGAAGCATCTGGGATGGAGCTCCGACGGAGTGGTGGCCCGAGGGAGCGATGACGAGCGTGCCGATTTCGTTTGGCTTGTTCATGGCTGGGGTGAGTAGTTGGGGCTTACGTCGCCCTATTGACTTAAATTAGTGAGCTTTGGAGGGATTGGAACTGACCCGTTTCCATCGGTTTCTTGGTATTTTTCGCAGTTCTCCGGACACGCCGTCATCCCATCGATCGTCCGCGACATGCAAGATCACACGCATTACGAATCCATGCTCAACTGGGCATTCGTGAGTCTCATATTTTTTTTCCTTATTTCGGAAGCTATTCTAGTACTCACCCCAAAAAACCAACAACCCTTGTTTTTATCGCGCAGTTTGTTGCCACTTGCATCTACGGTCTTATCGGTGCTGCCGGTTATCGCATGTTTGGACAGAATGTTAGCCCTGAGGTACGATACTACTTGCTTTACTGGGGAGCGATATTGAATATGTAGCTCACACGACTAAAACGTGCCCCCTACTCTTACCTGAGTCTAGGTCAGTCAAAATCTACTCCGTACCCCCGGGTTCAGCAAATTCCTCAACAAGGTCGCCTTGTGGATGCTTGTCATGAGTCCTTTGTAAGTTGTCACCTCCCCTCTCCGCTGGTTTCCGTTGCGTCGGATCGGCTTGCTAAATTCGCTCTTACCTCCGGCCCCCCCCCACCACTACACAGGTCCAAATTCTCTCTTTCCGCACGCCCCATGAACGTCACCATCGAAATCCTCCTCGGCATCGAAGAATCCTCTCCGGTACCCTCGCACAACAAACCTCGACAGCTGCACGCGGATCCTCACGGTCACGGCCCCACCCCTGCCCCGGCAGCGCACGGCGCGACGGACACGGAGACCGACGCGAAGGACGCGTATTACTCGCATGGAGGGATCACCACGGACGACGAGAACCCACACAACGCGTACATCTCGGCCAACAACAGCCGCGCTAACAGAGCCCGGATCGAGCGGCGCAAGGCCATACTACGATTCTTCGAGCGGAGCGGGTTGGCGGTCATAGTCGTCATCGTCGCTATCTACGTTCCGGACTTTACCACTAGCATGGCCTTCCTCGGTGAGCCTTTACTCCCAAGCGTTCCATGTCATCCGAAGCGTGGTCGCTAACCCTGCCATGTGGCCGCTTGTTTACAGGTGCTTTCTCTGCCTTCCTACTATGCGTCATTGGTCCACTCGCTGCCAAGATGTCGATCGAACGAAGGGTAACCTGGTACGACTCGCTTATGATCGTCATCGCCACCATCATGGCTATCTGGGCGACATACATCGCTATCACGGCCGCATAACACTCCTCGTCCATCCCCCACACCCTCGGTCTATGATTAATTATAACCAAGTACTTACCGCTGGTTCCAACACCACGGGTGTATCTACTCCTCCCATCCACTTTACTGGAACCGGGAATTAGGCGACCAAAAAAATCTACGTACTATCGTAACCCCCTCCCTTGTATTTTAGTAACCCCTCTACACACAGTGCCAATAGCATTTTTTTCACCTGCGATTATCATATTTTGGTCTCGAATATACATTTGGGATGGTCCACGAGTAGAAAGAGGCCTAGGTATAGATGCAGGTATAGTAGCAGAAACAGAGGCAAGGGTTAAAACAGACAGGAGGAACCTCGTCCAAGGGGATCGACCCCAAATACGGAAGCCCAAGAGTATGAAAGAAAAGAGATACCGAGACAGGAGCCCTGAAAAAATTGATGTAAAAAAAAGATGCTCTAAGATTGAAAGGTAGCGGTACACAGTTGAACGGGGCCATTTTTGTTGTTGTTTTGCTGGAAAAGGGGGGAATATAGATATGTTGTCGTGGATGATTCGTGAAACAAACGTGGAATGGTAACGCTTTGGATACAAGGGTGAGATTTTGCTGATGCGAACGGACATTCACTTGCTGGTTTGGCGGCACGTCTAGGTGGTTACGGTGGCACCGGGGTGTAAGGTTGGGACGTCAAGTTAGAGTTGGCCCGATCGCGGGTTAAAGTCGAGGCATCCTCCCCCTCTGAATCAATTCCGGTTCGGCTCCTCGATGATCGGAACAGGCATTCTCTGGTTCATATGGACAGGCGTCCTCTCTTCCCACCGACGCATGTATCCTTTAATCAACCTCGTGAACAACCGTTTGTTCTGTCCAGGGACCATGGTAGCCGAGTTGGCCCGAGACTTGGGAGAGCGCTGTCGCGGAGCGTTCCCGTTGTCGTTGTTGCCGCTGAAGTAGCCTTCGTCGGAGATCGAATTTTCGAGGCTGAACAGCTTCTTCTTGTTAGGGGCCTGGAGTGGCGATGATGAAGGGTCGTTAGATGCCGGTGTGGATGCTCCTGCATCCTCGACAGAGCTTTCGTCGTCGGCGTCGGCTCCTTCATCCTCATCTTCGTCCTTCTCGTTGAACAGCACCGTCTCTTCCTTCTTCTGCACATTTTGGTCGATCTCCACAAGCCTCTCCTCGTCCAGACACCACAGGAGGACTCCGAGCGAGTACGCGTCGCATAGCCTGCCGTCTACGGGTAAACGCTTGTAGGTCCGGCTGTCGACGTACTTGCCACCTCGGAGGATTTCTGGTGCAGCGAATGGGTGGGCAGGTGGGTGGGGGACTTCGGATGGAGGGAGGTGCGATGCGGCCCCTGGCGGGCAGTAAAAAGTCGACCGACCGAAGTCGATGAGCTTGACGATATTGGGAGGGTGTGCGGTAGGATACGTAATAAGGACGTTGAGGCTGTTGATGTCTCCGTGCGACAAGCCGTGCGCGTGGACGTGCACCAGAGCTTCGACGAGCTGATTGAACCATTCGACCTTGAGCCGAATATTCACCCGGTCTTCAACTCCGTCCCATCTTCCTCCTGGACTCTTCCGAAGAACTCGCTCGAACAACGTGTCGCCGTCGACCTGCTCCAAAACCATTCCTACGCCCTCGATGCAGCCCATCAGCACCGCGATGTTCTTGTGGGGGCCCGCGGTTTGGTACGCCCGGAGCTCGGCGAGGAACTGCTTCTCCACGTCGGGCGCGTTGGTGTGCAGCTCGTCGTTGAGGTACATCTGCATGAGCTGAGGACGTTTGATGACCGTCCGGAATATCTGGGAAGTCGAGCCGGACGACCATGGAATAAGGTTCGACAGGAGTTGTGTGGGTGTTGGATCGGGGGCCGGTTGCGGATACGGAGAGGGCGTGGGAGGCACTAACACGAGGAGGATAAGATTAGACACGCAAAACGAAGTCAGCAGAAGACGGGGGACTCTCACCGAGTTCGGCTGGTAAACCAAGGCTGGCGTAGCAGGTCATGGGTGTCCCAGGGGAGGTCGGTGTAGTCGGATTGGGATCGTATGCACGCCATCCACCTGGGGCAGGCTGGGGTTGTGGAGTCTGCTGGAGAATCTGAGACGCATGTTGAGCGTTTGAGGCGGTCCAAACTCGATTGAAAAGGTTGGTAGCGGAATCGGCTCTTTTAGGCTGAGGTGCTTGACCTGGGAACTGACGGGGTGGGCCGCGTTGGGGACGATGGTACATATGATGGGAAGTCAACAGTGGTGCGATGAGTCTTTTCCGTGACGATTTGGGTCAGAAAACTTTTGGCGGTGAGAGACTAGCAAGCGGAGTTGTGATGGGCCGAGGCGGTGGATACGCTTCTATGGGTACTGGTGGATGACAAGGAGTGGCTCTCGAGGGAGTCTAGTGGACTGAATGAAGACGGTCCGCACTGAAATTAGTATCGTAGTCGAGTGCAAGCGAGTGAGAAGTTAAGAGACAAGCGAGCTGACCTTTTAGAGCAGCAGACTTGGGAAAGAAACCTTGGCTATTTGCGGGGTATTGCGTCCACGGGTCTGACCTGGGGTACAGCGGGCGATCAAGGCGGAGGGAAGGATCAAATCGCATGGGCAACGGGATGCCAAGTCAACTTCGGGCGTGCCAGGGGAGAAAAGATCCGATGTGAAATCAGGAGCTCACTAACAGGTGGACTTGCGTATTCACGTCTTGGTGTTCGTGCTCGAGGGGAGGGGTGGAGGACAAGGGGGGCTGATAAGCAGAGCGTTCCTGACGCGTCGTATGTAAATCTACGAGATGAGGAACGAGAGCTTGGACAATGAAGGAGCAGTTGGGATCGAGGTTGGATTGGGGTCGGTTTGCAGCGACAGTCGCTGAGAGTGGTGTACTTGGTGGTGGAGGCCGGGTCCCTTGACGAGGTGGGGGCCGTTATTTAGGCCAGTTGGTCCAACGAGGCAACCCCAGAGGAACGTTCGTCCGAAGCCTAACCGAACTTCGACTCGTTCCCGCGCCTTCGGTCGCCAATTGGTCACGGCACATCGCGACGCTTCTGACTGACGGCACGTTTAGCGTCTTTTCCGAACATCCACTTTCCTTTGAACTTAATCGGCCTACTGCCCGGAACTTGAGCGACAGCTTTGAAAGTAGACCCCCCACTGACCTTCAATGACCGGCATCCCTTGTTCGATGAGCCGTAACTCTCCGACACGCATTGCGTTCGGCGTACTCATCCAATTGAAGATTTCCGTTACTCGGACGGTATACTCGTCTCTCTCTATACTTCATAATATAAGCAGAAAACGTCAAGGATCATAGAATACCGGTTCTAAACAGACAGATCTTTCTGTCCGAGGCTCGTATTTAAATCGGGTGCCCAGAGCAATTAGAGGTTTTGATTCTGAAAAACTCATGGCATTCACGTTCAGATGATTATGTCTGTGGACTAGGTCTCCAGCTTCAGCTGCCAAACAACCACGGTGGCACAATTAGACACCATATCATTGCTGCTAGCCTGCAGGTGGTGGGCGGATTGTATCGGTATAACGCGATGAACCGATGAACATAATAGAAAATCTCGTCTGCTATGTCATATATGCAGTTTTACATTAGCCTAAGTTCAGCAACGAGTCTTCCTTGACTTTGGCCGTCTTGGTGGAGCCAGGTGACACCCTCTTCCAGCGTCTTGCGAATTTCCTCTGCATTTTTCAAAGCATCGGCTGCACGCCCAGGGTCTCCTGTCTCCTCTAGATCCTTTGAGGCTTGCTCATAATACGATATAGTCTCGCTGTGATGACCTTGCATCTCGTGAAATCGGGCAAGGCTTATTAGAGCCTCAGCTCTCCAATATTTATCGCCCATGTCGGTGAAAATCTCTTTGGCCTCGGAGGAGAACTTGATCGAGTCGTCGAACTCGCCTCGGTACGCGTGTATTTGAGCGAGACTCCACAGGGCGGTGGCTCTGCCCTGTCTGTTGCCGATTTCGGTACAAATCTCTAAGGCTTCCGAAGAGCGCTTTGCGGCCTCGCTGTACTGGCCTCGGAGTCGATGCACTTCACCGAGACTGAATAAGGCGCCGCCTCTGCCTTCACTGTCGCCAACGTCGGTGAAAATCTCCAGGGCCTCTAAATAGAGCGTCTCGGCCACGCTGTACTCGCATTGAGCTTCGTGCACACTAGCGAGACCGAATAGAGAGTTGGCTCTGGATCGTCTGAGGTCAATGCCGGTATAGATTTGCAGACACTCAGAGTAGAGTTTTTTGGCCTCTTCGAACTCCCCTTGTATTCGGCGCGCGTCGGCGACACCGTATACGGCGTGGGCTCTTTCTATTTGATCACCGCTCTCCGTATAGATCTGCAAGGCTTCCGTGTAGAACGAAGCAGCCTTGGTGCGCTCGCCCATAAATATGTGCAAATCAGCGAGACTGCATAGATTTTGGGCTTTCCCTGTGTTGTCGTGATTAACTGTGTAGATATTCGATGCCTGGGTGAAGCAGTTTAATGCGTTGAGGTAATCGCCTTGCCGCTTATACATCTGTCCGAGCTGATTGAGAAGTCGAGCGTAGCGGCTCGAGGAAACTTGTTCATTTATGCTTCGGGTAGGCGCTGGAACGATCATCGGCTGTGGGCGGGATTGTAAGTCGCCCGGAAGCATGTTGACCGGAGAGCATTAGGATTCACCATCCAGGATATTAACTTCCGGCATTCCTCAGCCGTAGGTCGCTTATAAGGATTCATGTTCCAGCATTGCACCATCACGGAGCAAAGCGCTCGAATCAACGACATCCGAGCATCTTCGGTCACAGCCGGCAAGTGGCCCTGAATGACACGGTTGATAACGATGGCGTCCTTTTTGACATCATGAAACGGAATTGTGTTCGTCATAACCTGTTTCAATACCGAAATTTTGAGTTGGCGGCAAGCAATCCTAGGATACCGGTCCGGCCCCACCTCATAAGCTATCCAGCCCAAAGACCAGATGTCACTCCGTAAACATGGCCTATCGTCTTGCAGAAGCTCGGGAGCAGCCCATCGAAGGGTGTAGCTGCTACCCGTGAGGGTTAACGTGCTGGCGGTAGCACTGAATAATGCTTCAAGGGTGATACATTCTTCGGCGGTGGAGGGATCAACCACAGGCCGCAGGTCGTTGGAGTCTTCCGTATCCTTGGAACGCTTGCCGACGCGATCATTTTCTAGATGGCGAGCTGAGCCGAAGTCCGTGATTAGAGCATGATACCCCGAGTTGACCAATATATTGAGCTACCAACACGGCGACTTAGCCGCAATACCCGGCAAATGGGATTATCGCGAGGTCAGTACACACCGATTTGAGGTCGCCATGATAAATGGGTGGGTCCCGGCTATGAAGGTACTCCAGCCCCAAGGTTACGTTATGAATCTGAAACGATATCTTTGAGAAATGGGCCAAAAGGGCAGTCTTTTGATCTCACCAGCGAGATTCGCTCCGGAATCTCCCACTCTCCTGAGGCTAAAAAGTCCCTCAGATTCCCGTGCTCCTCCCATGAGAATATCAACCACACTTTGCGCTCGGTGACGTCTTCGACAAATCCTTCGAGCTTAACGATGTTCGGATGGGAAAGCTCGACTAAGAATTCAAACTCCCTAAGTGCCAACTAGGAGAAGTCAGTGTTATGATGGAGCAGTGACTAGACGTAGGATCCTCACACCGAGGACACGTTCTAAATCCGTATCTTCCTCGATCTTTAGTTTCTTTACTGCGACAAGCTGTTGAGGCGGACAACGCGGTTAGCGGTTTACGCTCATAGAGCTCGGGCTTTGACTCGGCCCTAACCTTCGGCTCGGAATTTGGATTATTAGAGTTTTTATCATTGTCGGTGCCCTCAGGCTGCTTTCCTCCTTCATCTTTAGTTCGGTCGTCGCTCCCGTCCGCGATGCAACTGTCGGTTCCTTCGTCCTTGCCCTGCTCCTTGCTTTGTAGTTCTTGAGTACCGCTTCGGGACTGGGGGCTAAGATCTCTCCGGACCGGATCCTCGTTCATGATACGTGCCGGAGGAGACGGGTCACCCACGACTTTTGAGGGTGAGGTTTGATGATGAGGTTGGTGCTCCTCATCGCTGTTTGATGTTTTGCTTGCCTTCTCTTGTGTATCGTCGTTATTATCGCCCATTCTGCGGCTATCCGCCTCTTCGCCGCTGGCTTGCTGGTTGTATCCGCGTTCTTGTATATCGTTGTGAGGCTGGGCATCTCCGGCGTCCGCGTCGGGACGTTCGTCCGTGGTACGTTCAGATTCGTTCGTCCCTCTGTCATCTTTGGGAGGAGAGGCCAAAAATGCTTGTGAAACCGTCGCAAATCCTCCATGAAACTCGCGAGCATCTCCCGGGATTTCGATCAACGAAGGGTCGATTCGCCACTGTGCAAGTTTCTCGAGCTTGTTCCGCTACAATCAAAATTGAGTCAGTACTGCTCGAAGCTAAGATACGGACTGAACGAACTAGTTTGGAGCTGTGAAGGAATACATATGGGGAATCGCCTTGGTTTGGCGCGGATGCCTGGGATGGATCGGCAGCGTTGTTCTCGTTCACTTGCATCAGGAGTGGGGACGTGGTGCTGGCTGACAAGCTGTTGTGTAGGCCCTCTGCGCAGGGGACGTGGTTGTTAGGAAATGAATCTTTATCGCGGTCTAGTAGAAAGTAATTATACGGACGTTTTGGAACTCCTTCCTATGTTCCTGTTAGGGTTGGTGCTTAGGGGGGTGTGCTTTCCGCGCGATGTTATCCGCAGGTCCACGTGACGAATATGGTGTTTGGACCTGATAGCCAAAACAGCCCCCAGCTTTTTCGAAGGGCGCTTTGGGCCCAGTCACACGAGGAACGATTCGAGCGAGTGGATAAAAAAAGCTGATCGGTACGTTTGGCTCACAATGCGATGTATACACTCTAGTCCTAGGTAGAATTGACCGTGTAAGAGTAGGACAAAGCGACACTTCTTCCCGTTTGGGCCCGCTCTGAATACCTGACCACTCGAGACTGTAGTTTCCACTCCCCAAGGTCGTATTTGAGTCAGTGGACTTAGAGTCGTTTGGGAACGAGGTGAGGTGTGCGTTATGCATTGGCCATAAAACTCCTCTGATGTTGAATGGGTGTTGATGAATTGTGGATCCGTTGGTATTCGTACCTGTACATGTGCTCCGATAGCGAACCGGTCGCGGAAGCTTGACTCTGATACGAATGGGCGAAGGTGGCAAAGTAGGGTTCAGGATCTTCGGGCGGACGAACAACCGACTGAGGCGCATCTCATGGAAGTCCCCGTCCACTCCATCGGTTTTATTCTGCTCTTAGTCGCCCACGTGATGCATGCATCAGATAGGCGCCCGCTGGGAGCCGAGTGTCTACGTTAAGGGGACTCTGAAGCAGAGAGTTAGCAGGGATCAAACGCCGCCTCGTTTCGCTTCTAGAATGCGGCAATAGTGACAGAACCGTAGCGGCACACATTGGCTCGGAACAAAACCCGTTACGCGTTGTGACTGGCGAGATGGCCGTGGCCAACTTAACGTGTCATGCTGGTCGCAGGCAACGTCGGTGGTGTCAGATCGGGGCGGCAAGCCCGTCACCAATCGGGAAAGACGGGGGTTGGAGAGTCTGTATCCGTTCTCCATCTTGGGCATTCGAGACATTCCGGAATGAGTTGCAAAGTTGGAAGCGGAGTCGGTTTTTTTAAGATCGAGGTGCCGGGCCTAAGATGGGGGCGCGTTGGAGACGACGGTCAATTCGTCGTAACATGAGTGCACGCGGTGTCGCGATGCGGCGTTCCGAAACCTCTGTAGTTGGAAGGTTTCTGAAAATTGCTGTCGAGGGAACAGGGAGCGGGGAGCGGGGCTGCAATGGGTAGAGGCGGCGGAGACACTTCTGCTTGTGCGACGCAGGGGGCTGATTGGGTCGTGAGGCAGCCTATGGGACGGAATAAGAACAGTCCGCACTGAAAGACAGTCGGAGTGAACCTTTTGGCGCGCTACGTAAGAAAAGCGAGCGCCATGTAGCAGTACGGACTTGATATATATATCGGGGGGACCTGTGCGTTCACACTTGTTGTTCTCGCTCGAGCTGACGGTGGAAGAGGGGGTCGCTGACGAGCAAGGCGTTCCCGCTACGTCGAATGTGAATCAACGCCATTGGGAGAAGCACTTGGATCAACACTGAGAGGGTCTTGTTATGCAGGGATGTCCGTTCCATACTATTCTAGATATTGGCTGTTTGACGAGGCGGGGTCAAGAAAAGAATGGAGGCCCAGACTGTTTGTTGACGGAACTTCGACTCGTTCCCGCGCCTTCGGTCGCCAATCGGAAGTCGAGCGCCACCTTCCAAAGGAGACCCCCCACCGACCTTCAATGACCGGCAGCCCCCCGCGACGAGCGCGAACCTTGCGACTTGCACGTGTTGGCCACTCTGGGTCAACAAGACATCCGGTACTCGTACGGTATCCTCGTCTCTCTCCGTACTTCATAATATAAGCAGGGAATGTCGCGGAACATGAAATGCGGGTTCTAGGCGAACTGATCTGTTTGTCCGAGTCTCGTGTTCAAACCGGATGCCCAGAGCAATCAGGGGCTTGGGTTCTTGGAAACTCATGGCATTCACTTTCAGATGGTCATGTCTATGGACTAGGTCTGCACCTTCAGCTGCCAAACAATCACTGGGGCACAGTTAGGCACCCCTAGCACCGGCGGCCGCAAGTGG
>WSUI01000038.1:71173-85642 GCA_019633595.1 Tulasnella sp. UAMH 9824
GCTTCTTCATAATACGATATAGCCTCGCTGTGATGACCTAGCATCCGGTGAGATTGGGCAAGGGTCATTAGAGCCTCAGCTCTCCAATATTTATCCCCCATGTCGGTAAAAATCTCCGTGGCCTCTGAGGAGCGCTTGATCGCGTCATCGTAATCGCCTTGGTTCACATATACTTCAGCGAGACCCCACAGGGCGCTGGCTCTGCCTTGTTTGTCGCCGATTTCGGTACTAATCTCTAAGGCATCCGAATAGCGCTCGGTGGCCTCGCTGTACTCCCTTCGGTTCCGGTGCACCTCACCGAGACTCCATAAGGCGTTACCTCTGCCTTCGGTGTCGCCAATGTCGGTGAAAATCTCCAGGGCTTCCGAATAGAGCTTCCGGGCCTCGCTGTACTCGCTTTGAGATTGGTGCACACCAGCGAGACCGAATAGAGAGTCGGCTCTGGATCGTCTGAGGTCGATGCCGGTAAAAATTTTCAGACATTCCGAGTAGAGTGTTTTTGCTCCGTTGAAATCTTCTTGGATTCGGCGCACCTCGGCGATACCCCATATCGCATGGGCTTTTTCGATTTGATCGCCGCTCTCCGAATAGATCTGCAACGCTTCCGTGTAAAACGATTCAGCCTCGGTGTGTTCGCCCCTGAAGAGATGCAGCTCAGCCAGGCTGCGTAAATTTTGGGCTTTCGCTCTGTTGTCGTGATTGATCGTGTAGATATCCGATGCCTTGGTGAAGCAGTTTAATGCGTTGAGATAGTCGCCTTGCCGCTTATACATCTGTCCGAGCTGATGGAGTAGTTGAGCGTAGCGGGCCGGGGAATCTTCTTCGTTCATGCCTTGGGTAGGTGCTGGAACGATCATCGGCTATAGGCAGGATGGTAAGTCGCCCCAAGCGAATAGACTGGAGAGCATTCGAATTCACCAGCCAGGATATCGACTTCCGGCACTCCTCAGCCGTAGGTCGTTTATCGGGATTCATGTTCCAGCATTGCACCATCACGGAGCAAGCGCTCTAATTAAAGACATCCGAGCATCTTCGGTCACAGATGGCAAGTGGCCCTGAATGACGCGGTTGATAACGATGGCGTCCTTTTTAACATCATGAAACGGAATTGTGTTCGTCATCACCTGTGTCCATGCCGAAATGTTAAGTGTCGGCGACGAGCAATCCTCGGATACCGGTCCGACCGCACCTCATAGGCAATCCAGCCCAAAGACCAGATATCGCTCCGTAGACAAGGCCTATCGTCTTGCAGGAGCTCGGGAGCAGCCCATCGAAGGGTGTAGCTGCTACCCGTGAGGGTCAGTGTGCTGGCGGTAGCACTGAATAATGCTTCAAGGGTGATACATTCTTCGGCGGTGGAGGGATCAATCGCTGGCCGCGGTTCGTCGGAATCTTCCGTGCCCTTGGATTGCTTGCCGACGCGATCATTTTCTAGATGGCGAGCTGAGCCGAAGTCCGTGATTAGAGCATGATACTCCGAGTTGACTAATATATTGAGCTACCAATACCGTGACTTAGCCACAATAACCGGCAACTCGAATTATCGCAAGGTCAGTACACACCGATTTGAGGTCGCCATGATAAATGGGCGGGTCCCGGCTATGGAGATACTCCAGTCCCAACGTTACATCCTGAATCTGAAACGATTACTTTGAGAAATGGGTCCAAGAGGCAGTCTTTAGATCTTACCAGTGATATTCGCTCCGGAATCTCCCAATCTCCTGAGGCCAAAAAGTCCCTCAAATTCCCGTGCTCCTCCCATGAGAATATCAACCACACTTTGCGCTCGGTGACGTCTTCGACAAACCCTTCGAGCTTAACGATGTTCGGATGGGAAAGCGCAACTAAGAATTCTGATTCTCTAAGCGCCAACTGGGAGAAGTCAGTGTTATGGTGGAGCAGTGACTAGACGAAGGATCCTTACCCCGAGTACACGGTCTAAATCCGTATCTTCCTCGATCTTCAGCTTTTTCACTGCTACAAGCTGTTGAGGCCGACGAGGCGATTAGTGGTTTAGGCTCACGGAGCTTAGACGTTAACTCGGCCCCAACCTTTGGCTTGGAGTTTTGAATATCAGAGTTCTTGTCGTCGTCGGTGCCCTTGGGCTGTCTTCTCCCTTCATCTTTAGTTTGGTCGTTGTTCCCGTCCGCTATGCGACTGTCGGTTCCTTCATCCTTGCCCTGCTCCTTGTCTTGTGGTTCTTGAGTAGCACTTTGGGATTGGGGATCACAGTCGCTCCAGACTGGATCCTCGTTCGTGATACTCGCCGAATGAGATGGCTCATCCACGACTTTTGATGGTGAGGTTTGACGATGAGGCTGGTGCTCCTCATCGCTGTTTGATTTCCTGCTTGACTTTTCTTGTGTATCGTCGTTATTATCGCCCGCTCTCCGGCTGTCCGCCTCTTCACTTTTAAATTTGACTTGCTGGTTGTCTCCGCGTACTTGTGTATCGCTGTGTGGCTCGGCATCTCCGGCATCCGCGTCGGGGCGTTCGTCCGTGGTACGTCCAGATTCGTTCGGACCTCCTTCATCTTTAGAAGGGGAGGCCAAAAATGCTTGTGTGACCGTCGCAAATCCTCCATGAAACTCGCGAGCACCTCCCGGGATTTCGATCAACGACGGATCGATTCGCCACTGTGCAAGCTTCTCGAGCTTGTTCCGCTGCGGTCAAAGCTGAGTCAGCAAAGTTTTCTAATAGTATGTAAGATCCGGACGCAACGAACTAGTTTGGAGCTATGCAAGAATGCGCTGGGGGAATCTCCTTGACCGGTACCTGACTCAGACACCTGTGATGGATCGGTAGCCTCGCCGTTGTTTCCTTGCATGGGAGGTCGCAAACTGGTGCTGTGATATCTTAAGAAAGGGCTGTGAGGCTGTGCGGAGAGAGCTTCTCGCAGAGAGGGTACTCGAAAAGGGCGTTCGTGGAGATGTGCCCGCTGACAGACGCTGACGATAGGCTCGGTATTTGCGAGGAAGGGTTAGAGATGTATTTTCCCCGGGGTGGGGGAAGGTTCTTCTTCACAAGTCTCAATAGCGGAGTTGAGGTTCTGTCGCGCGCCAAGAGGTTCCCGAGGTGCCCAGTCATGCGTTCCATGGTCAATACGACGAACTACAGGAGCAGCTGGATCATGTCGGTCTGTAGATCCATCTAGGACGTTTATTAATGGTAAAATTCTGGCTCGAAATGAAAGCAGTATATAGCCAGACCCCCGGGGACCTTCAATGGTCGGGGTCCCTTCTTCGAGGAGCGCTAGCTCTACGACTCGCACTCTCATTCAATCAAGGTTCCGTTACTCTTCTCCTTGTCCCCCTTGGTACTACATAATAGTAGCAACGGTGGTCACGAAACATGAAATCCAGGTTCCGCGCCGACTGTTCGTCTGAAGACAGCTCCATATTCAAGTGCATACATCTAGATTGGGTTCCCCGAGCCATCGTATGTATTGATGTGGTCTGAAAAATCCATGGCCCTTAATTCCAGATGGTCATGTCTCTAGACTAGATGTATTTTCTACAGTCGTAGCGCTGTTTGACACCGTAGTATGATTTGCACTGGCTCCGATCCAATTTCTTTTAGGTGATTGCGGGAGTGTCGTCAGACACAGCACCGTAGTAAAAGGTCCAGACAATTGAGTTGAGGGAGCAGTAGTAAAACCTGGGATAGTGGAAGTCAAAAACGCTAGTATGGTTACCACAGGCTGTGTACTGGACTGATTGCATCGGTATCTAGCACTTCGGTATAATGCTCTGACCAGATGCATATAATTGAAAATTCCTCCTGCTACATCATACATACATCTTTACATTAGCCCAAGTTCGAAAGCGGATCTCCTTCGACTTTGGCCGTCTCCGCGGAGCCGGCGACACCCTCTTCGAGTGTGGTGCGAACATCCTTTGCATCCCTCAAAGCAGCGGCTGCACGCCCAATCTCTCCTATTTCCTCCAGAGCCTTTGAGGCTCTCTCATAAAACGATATAGCCTCGTTGTGATGAGCTTGCATTCGGTGAGATTCGGCAAGGCTCATGAGGGCGTCAGCTCTCCAATATTTATCGCCGATGTTGGTGAAAATCTCTATGGCTTCCGAGAAGAGCTTGATCGCGTCGTCGTACTCGCCTCGGCCCGTATGTACTTCGGCGAGACCCCACAGGGCAGACCCTCTGCCTTGTCTGTCTCCGGTTTCGGTAACAATCTCCAAGGCATTCGAATAGCGCTCGGTGGCCTCACTGTACTCGCCTCGGAGCCGATGTACCTCACCAAGACTCCATAAGGCGTTGCCTCTGCCGTTCTTGTCGCCAACGTCGTTGAAAATCTCCAGAGCTTCCGAATAAAGCGTTTCGGCCTCGTTGTACTCGCTTTGAGATAGGTGCACGCTGGCCAGACCAAATAGAGAGGTGGCTCTGGATCGTTTGTGGTCAATGCCGGTATAAATTTGCAGACATTCCGAGTAGAGTCTTTTCGCCTCGCTGTACTCCCTTTGGCCTCGGCGCACTTCGGCGAGACCCCATAGTGTGGAGGCCCTGTCCGTCTGGTCACCGGTTTTGGTAGAGATCTGCAAAGCTTCCGTGTAAAAAGAAGCAGCCTCGAGGTGCTCGCCGCGGAATAATTGCAAGTTTGCGAGACTACGCAAATTGCGGGCTTTACCTTTGTTGTTGTGATTAACTGTGTAGATATTGGACGCCTTGGTGAAGCAGTTTAATGCGTTGAGATAGTCGCCTTGCCGTTTATACATCCGCCCGAGCTGATTGAGCAGTCGAGCGTAGCGGGTCGAGGAAACTTTTTCGTCTATGCCTTGAGTAGGCGCTGGAACGATCATCGGCTGTGGGCCGGATGGTAAGTCGCGCCGAAGCATGCTGGACTGGAGAGCATCAGAATTCACCAGCCAAGATATCAACTTCCGACATTCCTCAGCCGTAGGTCGTTTATCGGGATCCATGTTCCAGCATTGGACCATCATAGAGCAGAGCGCTCTAATTAAAGACATCCGAGCATCTTCAGTCACAGACGGCAGATGCCCCTGAATGACGCGGTTGATAACGATGGCATCCTTTTTAACATCATGAAACGGAATTGTGTTCGTCATTACCTGTTTCCGTGTCGAAGTTTAAGTCTCGACAACAAACGCTACTCGGTGCCTGCCGCACCTCATAAGCAATCCAGCCCAAAGACCAGATGTCGCTCCGTAGACATGGCCTATCGTCTTGCAGAAGCTCGGGAGCAGCCCATCGAAGAGTGTAACTACTACCCGTGAGGGTCAGCGTGCTGGCAGTAGCGCTGAACAATGCTTCAAGAGTGATAAATTCTTCGGCGGTGGAGAGATCAGTCGCAGGCCGCGGTTCGTTCGAGTCTTCGGCGCCCGTCGGTCGCTTGCCAACGCGATCATTGGCTAGATGTCGAGCGGAGCCAAAGTCCGTGATTAAAGCATGAAACTCCAAGTTAACTAATATGTTGAGCTGATCACACCCCCAGTCAGCGAGAATACCGGACACATAGGATTGTTGTGAGGCCATCACAGAGTACGCACCGATTTGAGGTCTCCATGATAGATAGGAGGTTCCCGACTATGGAGGTACTCCAAGCCCAACGTCACGTCATTGATCTGAAACGATAATTTTGAGAAATGGGTCAAATGCAGGAGCTCGATCGTACCAGCGAAATTCGCTCCGGAATCTCCCACTCTCCCGAGGCCAAAAAGTCTCTCAAATTCCCGTGTTCCTCCCATGGAAAAACCAACCACACTCTATGACCGGGGAGGTCCTCGACAAATCCTTCGAATTTCACGATATTTGGATGGGAAAGTTGAGTCAGAAATTCCGACTCCCTAAGCGCCAACTGCTCAAAGGTCAGTTTTTCGGTCGAGCTCCGTTATCAGACGACGTGGTCGTACTCCGAGTACACGTTCCAAATCCTTGTCACTCTCTATCTTCAGTTTCTTTACTGCCACATTCTGCAACGACCAACAAACCGGTTAAAGTATACGCTCGCAGAGCCGAGAAGCCGACTTATTCCCGACCTTCGGTTTTAGAGGCTGATGAGAATGACGTTCCTCGTTAGAGCTGTTGGACTCTTTTCTGGCCTCATCTTTTGTCTGCTCGTTGTCGTCGTCCGCTTTCTGAAGGTGATTGATTCCTTCATTCTGGTCTTTCTGGCCGTCATCGGGCTCTTGAGTATCGCCTTGGGGCTGGGGATTGCGATTTTCCAAGTCCTGGTCCTCGTCCGCGATGTGGCCCAAAGCACCTGAGCCAACCTCGACTCTTAGGATTGAGCTTTGATCTTGGGGCTTCCGCTCCTGATCGTTGTCTTTCCGTTCTTCACCGTTCGTCTGGTCGTTGTTACAGTCTATCGCGCGACCATCCGCCTCTTCGTCTTTGCCTTGATGGTCTTCTTCAGACTCTTGCGGATCCTTGTCGGAATGAAGACGGCCAGCTTCCGAGCTGAGGTGTTCATTTGTGGTATGTTCGGACTTGTTCGTGCGGTCCTCGGCAGGGGACGGGTTTGAAGCCCAAAGGCCTTGTGACACCGTCGCAAATCCTCCAGTAAACTCGCGAGAATCTGGGGGAAATTCGATCAATGAAGGATCGACTCGCCACTGCGCAAGCTTTTCGAGCTTATTCCGCTAGTAAAACCGGACGTTTCAATGAGTCAGTAACGTTGCGATTCGAAATGCGAGCGGAACGAACTAGTTTGGCGCTGTGAAAAAAGACACTTGGAGTATCATCTTGGCCTGGGGCGGACGCCGGGGAAGGATCGGCAACGCCGTTTCCGTTTTCTTGCATCAGGAGTGGGGACATGGTGCCGCCTGATCAGGCGTAAGCAGATAGGCAGGAGCTCGCAGAGGAGACTGTTGTCAAAAATTGATCTCAATAGACGCCTAGTAGCAAGTGAGTGTAGAGAGTCGTCGAAAACCTTCACTTGTTTCTTGTTGGGGGTGGAGGTCAGGGCGTACTTTGTTCCCTCCAAGTCCACGTGACGCGAATGATCCTCGGTGCTCCGGATTGGTAGCGGCGCAACCACACCAGTTCCCCGACCCACTGAAAGACCTGTAGTAGATGTCAATGAGCAAAAATAGTTATCAGTAAATGTGAGCTAAGGGCCCGCTGTCGCGTAGGCACTTCAACGTGTAGAACGGATGCAAAGGAGTGGCAGTCTATTGGACGGAATGAAGGCAGTCGGCACTGAAATCAGTATCATAGTTGAGTGCAATCGAGTGCGAGGCAAGAAACGAGAGAAGCGACCTTTTGAATAGGACAATGGGTTCACGAAAGAAACCCCGCCTCTCTGGCCGGCGCTTGCAACCTGAATGCACGGCGGCCATTAAGGGAAATCACATGGAAAGTTAGAGTCAGCCGTCTGGTGCGCTAGGTAAGAAAAACGCGCATCATCTGAAATTTCAGGCTCACTTAATATCAAGAGGCCGTGTGCGTTCACACCTGGTGTGCTCGCTAGAGCTGACGGCGGAAGAGTCGGTCGGTGGCGACCAATGCGTTCCCGCTACGTCAGATGGAAGTCAAAGAAATGATGAAACGAAGCAGCTGGATCGAAGGAGAGCAGGTGTTGATATACAGCAATGCCTGTTCTATGCGGACTTCTCGAGAGATTGGCCGTTTGGCGAGAGGCGATAA
Source organism: Tulasnella sp. UAMH 9824 (assembly GCA_019633595.1). Classification (NCBI taxonomy): domain Eukaryota; kingdom Fungi; phylum Basidiomycota; class Agaricomycetes; order Cantharellales; family Tulasnellaceae; genus Tulasnella; species Tulasnella sp. UAMH 9824. The sequence goes on from WSUI01000038.1 coordinate 78,795, forward strand.
TATTCTAAAAAGCGCATGGCATTCACTTTCAGATGGCCATGTTGATGGACCAGGTATGCTATTTCAGCTGCCGTGCGATTGTGGCACAGTTTGGCAACCATAGCTTGGTTTGCACTGGCCCGGGCCCGGGTCCAATTTTTCTCGGGTTATTGCGGAAGCGTCGTCAAATATAGCTCCGTAGCAAAAGCTCACAAAGATTGAGTTGAGAAGAAACTAGGAAACCCCGGGGTAACAGAGGTCGGAAAGGCTAGTATTCGAGTTACCACAGGGCGTGGAGGGATTGTAGGAGTGTCTAGCGCTTCGGCGCAACGCAATGGCAAATAAATACATCTGAAATATCCATCTATTATATCATCAATACAGCTCTATATTATTCCGAGTTCAACAACGGGCCTTCTGCGACATTAGTGCTCTTGGCAGAGGCGACGAAACTTTCTTCGAGTGTCCTGCGAATATCCGCAGCATCCTTCCGAGCATTGGCTGCACGCGCAGGGTCTCCTAGGTCCTCCAGAACGTTCGATGCTTCGGTAAAGAGAGATATAGCCTCGGTGTTATGGGCTTGCATCTCATGAGACCGGGCAAGGCATATCAGAGCGTCAGCTCTCCAGTATTTATCGCCGACGTCGGTAAAAATGTCTGCGGCCTCTGAAAAGAGCCTGGTCGCCTCGTTGTACTCGCCTCGCTTCCGATGCACCTTAGCGAGACCCCATAAGGCGGTGCCTCTGCCTTGTCTGTCGCCGATGTCGGTGAAGGTCTCTAGGGCTTGCGAATGGAGCTGGGTGGCCTCGGTGTACTCCTTTCGAAACCGATGCACCTCGGCGAGACTGAATACCACGTTGGCCTCAGCCTGTCGGTCCCCAAGGTTGGTGAAAATCTCCAGCGCTTCCGAAAAGAGAGTTTGGGCCGCGCTGTACTCGTCGTGAAGTAAGTGCACGGACGCGAGGCCGAAGAGAGCATTGGCTCTAAGTTGGCGTTCTGTGTTGCCAGTGTCGGAATAAATGTCGAGGCACTCCAAGTAAAGCCCCCTGGCCACTTCGTACTCCCCTTGGAGCCGGCGGACCTCGGCGAGACCCCATATTGCGTTGGCTTTTTCCATTTGATCACCGCTCCTCGTATAGATCTGCAAAGCTTCCGTGTAGAACGAAGCAGCCTCGGTGGGCTCTCCCCGGAATAAATGCAGGTCAGCGAGGCTACGCAGATTGTAGGCTTTCCCACTGCTGTCGGCACGGATTGTGTAGATATCCGATGCCTTGGTGAAGCAGTCGTATGCGTTGAGATAATCGCCTTGTTGTTTATACATCTGCCCGAGCTGATTGAGCAGTTGAGCGTAACGAGTTGAGGATACTCCTTCGTTCATGTCTTGGGTCGGTGCTGGAACGATCATCGGCTATGGGCAGAATGGTAAGAGAACCGAACTGCGCTCGACTAGAGAACATTACAATTCACCATCCAGGATATCAACTTCCGGCATTCCGCAGCCGTAGGTCGTTTCTCGGGATTCAGGTTCCAGCATTGCACCATCAGGGAGCAAAGCGCTCTAATTAACGACATCCGAGCATCCTCGGTTACAGACGGCATGTGGCCCTGAATGACGCGGTCGATAACGATGGCGTCCTTTTTAACATCATGAAACGGAATTGTGTTCGTCATAACCTATTTCAATGCAAGCCTCTAAGTCCGAATGCCGAGCGATACTTGAATCTGGCTCTACCTCATATGCTATCCACCCTAATGCCCAGATGTCGCTTCGTAGACATGGTTTATCGTCCAGCAGAACCTCAGGAGCAGCCCATCGAAGTGTATAGCTGCTGCCTGTAAGAGTTATGGTGCTTGCTGTAGCACTGAAGAATGCTTCAAGCGTGAGATGTGGTTCGCTGGTGGTCGGATCGGTTGCTGGTCGCGGTTTATCTTCCGTTTCCTTTGGCTTGATGATAGGGTGCACATGGTCGTCTCTCAGACAGCGAGCGGATCCGAAGTCAGTGATTACAGCACGGCATTTTGAGTTAACTAGTATGTTGAGCTGGAAAGACTCCGGCTTAGCCACAAAACGTGCTCTTCCAATTGTGTATCTCGACAATCATAACTCACAGATTTCAGGTCACCATGATAGATGGGCGGGTCCCGGCTATGAAGATACTCCAAGCCCAACGTCACGTCATTAATCTAAAACTATAAAGTTGAGATGGGCCCACAGACAGTCGTTCGATCTTACCAGCGAGATTCGCTCCGGAATCTCCCACTCTCCTGAGGCTAAAAAGTCCCTCAAATTCCCGTGTTCCTCCCATGGGAAAATCAACCACAGTTCATACCCTGGGAGGTCTTCGACGAATCCTTCAAGTTTCACGATATTCGGATGGGAAAGTTGAGTCAAAAGTTCCGACTCTCTGAGCGCCAACTGCTAAAGGTCAGTGTTTCGGTTGAGCTCCGTTATCAGACGCAGTGGTCTTACACCGAGTACACGTTCCAAATCCGTGTCTTCCGCTATATTTAGTCTCTTGACTGCGACCATCTGCGGTGACCAATAATCTATTAGGATTTACGCTCGCGTAGCCGGGAAGCTGACAAATATCTGACCTTCGGTTTGGAAGACTGATGATCGGAATGATGTTGTTCGTTCGGATTAGCGGACACTGTTCTGACCACATCTTTCGTCTGGTCGCTCTCGTGGTCCGCTTGCTGAAGGTCCGTTCCTCCATCCCTCCCTTGTTGGCCTTGCGAATGCGGCCCTTGGGTATCCCTCTTGGACTGGGGATTGCGATCGTCCAAGTCCTCCCCCTCCCCACCCACAATGTGCCCGAAAGTACCTGACCCATTCCCGATTCTTAGGATTGAACCTTGACCGTGTGGCACCTGCTCCTCATCGTTGTCACTTCGTCCTTCACCACTCGTCTCGGCGATGTCAGCGTCGGCCGTGAGACCATCCGCCTCGTCGCCTTTGTCTCGCTGATTGTCCCCAGGCTCTTGATGATCTTTTTCGAACCGGGATTTTGCATCGTCCGGGCTGAGGTGCTCGTCCGCAGTCTGTTCGGACTTGTTGACGCCCTCTTCGGCGCGGGGTGAGGAAGCCAAGAGACCCTGTGAAACCTTGGCAAATCCCCCAAAAAACTCCGGGGCATTTTGAGGAAATTCGATCAATGAAGGATCGATTCGCCACTGCGCAAGTTTCTCGAGCTTATTCCGCTAGTAAGATCCCGGTGTTTCAATGAGTCAGGAAGTTTGTTATTTGAAATGCGGGCGGAACGAACTAGTTTGGAGCTGTGAAGTAATACACTTGGGTAATCGTCTTGACCTGACGTGAACACTTGGGAAGGATCGGCAACATTGTTCCTCTGTTGTTGCATTAGGAGACGCAGTGTGGTGCCGTGCAATTTTAAGGAACAGTTATCAGGTGGGAGCTTCCCGCAGGATAAATGATGTCCAAAAGAAGAGCAGATAGAGGTATAATGACAAGTAAGTATAGGGTGGCGTCGGGACCCCTGGTAATCTTCCTGTAGGGGTAGAGGGCTACCGGTGGGGAGTGTGCTCTTCGCAGATCCACGTGACGAATATGATGTTTGGACCTGTTAGCTAACATCCCCGGCTTTCCGAAGCGGTGCACCGAAACCACACGAGGACTGATTCGAAAGAGTATGTAGATCAAAAAAGGTACGCTTTCCGCGCTGCCGCCCGGATGCGTCTATAAGCAAAATAGCGGATAGGTGTGCTCCCTCAGATTTCATATCATCGTGACTTAGAACTAGGTTTCCACTTGACAATTTCTCTTGGGCTCGAGGCGTGGGCTGTAATACACTCCGACGCAGCGTCGGTTGGCATTTGGGTACCTAAATAGATTGACCGTCACTCTTGCGCGATTCTCGATGGACGATACCCCCACGCCATAAACACGAACGTCATCGCGAATTCATATTTGGTAGATGACAAATAATACCCTACAGTACCGCGAAGTAGATAAGGAGCTCTCTCCGACTGTGGGAGCCTCGGCAGGGTCCGCAGGCTGTAGCATCTTGGAGCGTCTTGCGAATAGCTTGAAGGCATCGGCGCCCTTGATAGCTGATTGGCCACATCAATGACGTCAAGACCCCTCAAGACGCAAGACCTTCTTGGCTCATGAAACATCCGCCTTCCTTTCAGCTTATTCAGCTCCGATTTGCTACTTGAAATTAAGCAGCATATCCCGAGCAGCTGCACCCGCCTATGACCAGCGAAACTCTTGTCTCAGCCTATCCCCGGGACCTCAACACCGTTCCCCTCTTCCTGGATCACCGAGTCTCAAAGGTTTACTCAGCACTGTCCGCCGATCAGCTCTTACTTACTTGCTCGCGCTTGTACCTCAAGGTATAGTCGACAACGCCACGAGTGTCGAGAAAGAAAGTCGTAAGAGGAAAGGTGACCAGAAGACAGCTTTGATCTGATTTTGCTAACGTCCGCCTTTTTTCACCCAGTTCCCGATATCTAGTGAAGTAGTGCTGTGTAATCCGGAAATTTTGTGGCCTGCCGTTTCATATTGTCCCGTCCGGATGAATTGTCTACGAGCAGCATCACGGAGAGGGACCAGTACGCAGCTTCAGGTGTCATATAATTGTGGCGCCGTTCGATCACCAATTACGTCTTCACAAGATACTTTATCTCGGGGCGCTTGAAGCCTGGGCTTCAAGGTCGTTGGATACACCGTTGTCGTGAGCAGTTGACTCTATAGATCGACTGGTCACGCGAACGGTTCTCGGTGAACGAAGCACCGGCACCATGAAAGGAACATCCTTGAGAGTTCAAACCAGTACATCACAAGTATAACAGTACATTATCACGAAGTCAAGAAGGGACCCTCTCCAACTTCAACGGTCTCGACAGGGTCTGCGGTAGCTTCTGCGAGCGTTTTACGTATATCCGCAGCCTTCTGCATGGCATTGGATGCTCGCATGGAGTCTCCAATTTCCCGGAAATTTTCTGAGGCTTCGATATACAGAGATATAGCTGAGCTGAGCTGACCCTGCATCCGATTGGCTCCTGCGGCACCCGTTAGAGTTTCGGCTATCCAACATTTATCGCCGAGGTCGGTAAAAATCTTTGTGGCCTCAGGGTAGAGCTTGATGGCCTCGTTGTACTCGTGTCGAACCCGATGCACTTCAGCGAGACCCCAGAGGGCGATCCCTTTGCCGAGTCTGTCCTCAATGTCGGTGTAGACTTGCAGGGCCTCCGAGTATAGCTTCCTGGCTTCGCTGTACTCTTGTCGGGACCAATGCACCTCGGCGAGACTTCGTAGGGTCTTGGCTCTCTGTTTGTGATCACCAAAGTCGATAAAGATCTGCAAAGCTTCGGAGTGCAAGTTGGTGGCCTCCCTATATTTGTTTTGATATAGATACACCTCCGCGAGACCATGAAGAGTGATGGCTTTCTCCCTCCAATCACCGATATCGGTATATATTTGCATAGCTTCCGAGTAGAGCTTGATAGCCTCATTGTACTCGCCGTGAGCCCGATGCACCTCAGCGAGGCCGTACATGGTGGTGGCTCTGCCTCGTTGGTCACTAGTAAAATCGGTATAAATTTGCAAAGATTCCATGTAGAGCCTGGTGGCCTCGCCGTACTCGCGTCGAAACCGATGCGTCTCGGCGAGACCAAACATGGCGAAGGCTCTTCCTCGCAGAAGACCCAGGTCGTTATAGATATCTAGGGCCTCCGAGTACAGCTTGAGAGCCTCGGTGAGCTCGTGCCGGAACCGGTGTGCATCAGCGAGACCACATAACGTATCGGCTCGGCCTTCCCTATCGTTGTGGTTGGTGCAGATTTCCAACGCCTGTTTGAAGCAGTTGAGTGCGCAGATAAAATTGGCTTGCCGTCTGTACATGTGTCCGAGCTGGTTCTGCATTTGTGCATGACGAAGCTGTGAAGCCTTTTCATCCATGGCTTGAGCCGGTGCTGGAGATATCCTTGGCTGTAATAAGGGCATAGGACGTCAATCGCGCCGAAACACAAGACTCAAGAGGGGCGCCATACCATCCACGATATTACTTTCCGGCATTCCTCTACGGTCGGTCGTTTGTCGGGATTGATGCTCCAACACTGCACCATCAGGGAGCAAAGGGCTCGAATCAACGACATCCGAGCATGCTCGGTGACAGACGGCAGATGGCCCTGGATGACGTGGTTGATAACGATGGCGTCCTTTTTAATATCATGAAACGGGATTGTGTTGGTCATCACCTATTTCAAAGCGGATCTGTGATGAAGGCTCAATAGTGAGTAATACAATGATCTGCTCGAACCTCATACGCGATCCAGCCTAACGCCCAAATGTCGCTCGGGAGACGTGGGCCTTCGTCCTGCAGAAGCTCTGGGGCAGCCCAGCGAAGGGTGTAACTGCTACCCGTGAGGGTCAGAGTGCTTGCGGTAGCACTGAAGAATGCTTCGAGCGTGATGTGCTCTTCCTTCGTATTTGGATCGGTGGATGGCTGTGTTTTGTGTTCATTCGCCCCCTTCGGCCGCTTGCCGACCTGGTCACCTCCTAGATGGCGAGCCGAGCCAAAGTCTGTGATCAGAGCATGGCACGCCAAGTCAACAAGTATATTAAGCTTGAAGTCTCGGAGTCAGAACGCATAACCGGCAAAGTTGACTATGTCTCGAGCTCACAACGCACCGATTTGAGGTCGCCATGATAAATGGGCGGCTCCCGGCTATGGAGGTATTCCAAACCTAGCGTTACATCGTGAATCTGAAACGATACCTTTGAGAAATTGATAAAAAAGGCAGTCTTCTGAACTTACCAACGAGATTCGCTCTGGAATCTCCCACTCTCCCGAGGCCAAAAAGTCCCTCAAATTACCATGCTCTTCCCAGGGAAAAATTAACCA